>RXON01000754.1:0-116923 GCA_009667805.1 Leptobrachium leishanense | reverse complement strand
CCCCACATAAACTGCCCACAACCAGCTGCCACACCCCCTCAACACACTGCCCACCCCCACAACCAGCTGCCCCTCCCCCACAACTAGCTCCCCACATCAGCTTGCCCCCACCCCTCACCATGCTGCCCCACCCCCTCAACGCACTGCCCCACCCCCTCACCACGCTGCCCCACCCCTCACTGCCACACCCCCACAACCAGCTGCCACACCCCCACAACCCGCTGCCCCCCTCACCTGCCCACCCCTCCTGCCACACCCCACCACGCTGCCACCCCACAACCAGCTGCCCCCCCCCTCACTGCCACAGCCCCACACTGGCCCCACCCCCACACTGCCCCACCCCTCACACACGCTGCCACCCCCACACTGGCCCCACCCCTCACCACGCTGCCCACCCCCACAACACGCTGCCACCACCTCCTGCCCAACCCCCATCACTGCCACACCCCACAACTGCCCCCCACCCCTCACCACGCTGACCCACCCCCCAACACGCTGCCCCACCCCTCCCTGCCCCACCCCTCACTGCTGCACACCCCCTCACCACGCTGGCCCCACGCCCCAACCCGCTGCCCCACCCCTCACTGCCACACCCCTCACCACGCTGCCCCACCCCCACAACACGCTGCCAACCCCTCACTGCCACACCCCCTCACCAGCTGCCACCCCCTCACTGCACACCCCACAACCAGCTGCCACACCCCACAACTGCTCCCCCCCCTCACCATGCTGCCCCACCCCTCACTGCCAACCCCACCACGCTGCCCCACCCCCACACGCTGCCCCACCCACTCACCACACACTGCCCCACCCCCTCACTGCCCCACAACCAGCTGCCACACCCCCTCAACACACTGCCCACCCCCACAACCAGCTGCCCCTCCCCCACAACTAGCTCCCCCACAATCAGCTGCCCCACCCCTCACCACGCTGCCCCACCCCTCAACGCACTGCCCACCCCTCACCAGCTGCCCCACCCCCTCACTGCCACACCCCCACAACCAGCTGCCCCACCCCCACAACAAGCTGCCCCACCCTTACCCCACTGTCTCACCCCCTCACTGCCACACCACAACCAGCTGCCCCACCCCAAACCAGCTGCCCCACCCCCTCACCACGCTGCCCCACCCCCACAACCAGCTCCCCCACCCCTCACCAGGCTGCCCCACCCCCACAACCAGCTGCCCCACCCTTCAACACACTGCCCCACCCCTCACCACGCTGCCCCACCCCACAACCAGCTGCCCTACAACCAGCTGCCCCACCCCTACACACTGCCCCACCCCTCGCTGCCCAACCCCAACCAGCTACCCACCCCTCAACACACTGCCCCACCACCTCAACGCACTGCCCCACCCCCACAACCAGCTCCCCCACAACCAGCTGCCCCACCCCTACACACTGCCCCACCCCCCAACCAGCTGCCCCACCCCCTCACCACGCTCCCCCACCCCCTCACTGCCCCACCACACAACCAGCTGCCACACCCCCTCACCACGCTGCCCCACCCCCTCACCACGCTGCCCCACCCCCTCACTGCCACACCCCCACAACACCTGCCACACCCCCACAACAGCTGCCCCACCCCTCAACATACTGCCCCACCTCCTCACCACGCTGCCCCACCCCACAACCAGCTGCCCCACCCCCTCACCACACTGCCCCACCCCCTCACCACACTGCCCCACCCCCTCACTGCCCCACAACCAGCTGCCACACCCCCTCAACACACTGCCCACCCCCACAACCAGCTGCCCCTCCCCCACAACTAGCTCCCCCACAACCAGCTGCCCCACCCCCTCACCACGCTGCCCCACCCCCTCAACGCACTGCCCCACCCCCACAACCAGCTCCCCCACCCCACAACCAGCTGCCCCACCCTTCAACACACTGCCCCACCCCCTCACCACGCTGCCCCACCCCCACAACCAGCTGCCCCACAACCAGCTGCCCCACCCCCTCAACGCACTGCCCCACCCCACGCTGCCCCACCCCAACCAGCTGCCCCACCCCTCAACACACTGCCCCACCACCTCAACACACTGCCCCACCCCCACAACCAGCTCCCCCACCCCCTACACACTGCCCCACCCCCTCACCACGCTGCCCCCCCCCTCACTGCCCCACCCACACAACCAGCTGCCACACCCCCTCACCACGCTGCCCACCCCCTCAACGCACTGCCCCACCCCTCAACACACTGCCCCACCACCTCAACGCACTGCCCCACCCCACAACCAGCTCCCCCACAACAGCTGCCCCACCCCTACACACTGCCCCACCCCCTCACCACGCTGCCCCACCCCCTCACTGCCCCACCCACACAACCAGCTGCCACACCCCCTCACCACACTGCCCCACCCCCTCACCACGCTGCCCCACCCCCTCAACGCACTGCCCCACCCCCACAACTAGCTCCCCCTCAACGCACTGCCCCACCCCCTCACCACACTGCCCCACCCCCTCAACGCACTGCCCCACCCCCTCACCACGCTGCCCCACCCCCACAACCAGCTGCCACACCCCCTCACCACGCTGCCCCACCCCTTACTGCCACACCCCCAAACCAGCTGCCACCCCCACAACACACTGCCCCACCCCTCACTACCACCCCCCCACAACCAGCTGCCCCACTCCCTCACCACGCTGCCCCACCACCTCAACGCACTGCCCCACCCCCACAACCAGCTCCCCCACAACCAGCTGCCCCACCCTCACGACGCTGCCCCACCCCCACAACCAGCTGCCACACCCCCTCAACACACTGCCCACCCCCACAACCAGCTGCCCCTCCCCCACAATCAGCTGCCCACCCCCTCACCACGCTGCCCCACCCCTTCAACGCACTGCCCCACCCCCTCAACGCACTGCCCCACCCCCTCACCACGCTGCCCCACCCCTCAACGTACTGCCCCACCCCCTCACCACGCTGCCCCACCCCCACAACCAGCTGCACACCCCCCACAACCCGCTGCCCCACCCCCTCACCACGCTGCCCCACCCCTTACTGCCACACCCCCACAACCAGTTGCCCCACCCCCACAACACACTGCCCCACCCCTCACTGCCACACCCCACAACCAGCTGCCCCACTCCCTCACCATGCTGCCCCACCCCCTCACTGCCCCACCCCTCACTGCCCCACCCACACAACCAGCTGCCACACCCCCACACTGCCCCACCACCTCACTGCCCCACCCCTCACCACGCTGCCCCACCCCCACAACACGCTGCCCCACCCTCCCTGCCCAACCCCCACACTGCCCCACCCCCTCACTGCCCCACCCCTCACCACGCTGCCCCACCCCCTCCCTGCCCAACCCCCTCACTGCCACACCCCCTCACTGCCCCACCCCCTCACCACGCTGCCCCACCCCCACAACCAGCTGCCACACCCCACAACCCGCTGCCCCACCCCCTCACCATGCTGCCCCACCCCTCACTGCCACACCCCCACCACGCTGCCCCACCCACTCACCACACTGCCCCACCCCCTCACTGCCCCACAACCAGCTGCCACACCCCCTCAACACACTGCCCACCCCCACAACCAGCTGCCCCTCCCCCACAACTAGCTCCCCCACAATCAGCTGCCCCACCCCCTCACCACGCTGCCCCACCCCCTCAACGCACTGCCCCACCCCCTCACCACGCTGCCCCACCCCTCACCACGCTGCCCACCCCCTCACTGCACACCCCCACAACCAGCTGCCCCACCCCCACAACCCGCTGCCCCACAACTAGCTCCCCCACAATCAGCTGCCCCACCCCCTCACCATGCTGCCCCACCCCCTCAACGCACTGCCCCACCCCCTCACCACGCTGCCCACCCCCTCACTGTCCCACCCCCCTCACTGTCCCACACACACTGCCCCACCCCTCAACACACTGCCCAACCCCCTCACTGTCCCACCCCCTCACCACACTGCCCCACCCCTCAACACACTGCCCACCCCCTCAACACACTGCTCACCCCCACAACTAGCTGCCCCACCCCTCAACACACTGCCCACCCCCACAACCCTCCACCCCACCCCCACAACCCGCTGCCCCACCCCCTCACCACACTACCCCACACCATGCCGCTCCACCCCCTCCCTACCCCACCCCTCACCACACCGCCCCACCCCCTCACCACTCTGCCCCACCCCAACACCATGCTGCCCCTCACCAACATCACCCCTCACTGACACCACGCTGCCCCACTGTCACGGAATGGACCTGAGCGCTCCTTCCAGCGAGCCGCGTGACTAAAAACTCAGACAGTTTTAAAGATAATTTTTTCCTTTTATATTTCGGTTGTGCGTTTAAGTGTATGGACATTTTATTTCATGTCTAGATGTGGTTTTACTGGTGTGGTTTTATTAGAGTGTGATGTATTAACAGGTATCCTGTATTGTATGAGGGCATTCAAGTCTGGACATGTCTGAGGGCATTCAAGTCTGGACATTGTGTGTATAAAAGGATCTGCCCAAACCTTGTAATAAATCAGTTTCTGTTTTGAAGTCATACAGCTTCGTCTGGTGAGTTCTTCCAGGGAATATCACATTGCACCTAGAAGGCACTCAGCGGCCTTCCACATCACGTCTATCCCAGGAAAAGGAGCCTCAAGTCAGCCCAGCAGCCACCTCCACACCAACAAGAGGTCGGTAGATCAGGCTGCTCGAGACGCCGAGCCACTCGGTAGTCGGGCCGGACGCCATCAAGGGGGTCAGATAGGAGCAGGACACTCCATCCCGTCACACCCACCCCCTCACCGACACCACGCTTCCCCTCATCCTCAACACCTCACCCTCAACATATCTTTGTATAGCATACACCCCCGTAAGTAATGGATTACCCCCTCCCCCCAGCTACTAACTTCACCCAGATTATCACTATCTGACCTAACCCTTTGTATCAATAGAGAGAGTGTGAGTGTGTGAACCAGTTGTAAAATGTAAATACACTCAGTTTGGGTTTCAACCTGCGAGGATCTCCTGTGTTATTGCCTGGGTTCTGTGCCAGAAGCAGTAGTCCTGCAGGATACAGACGCGAGGAGAGCAGTCTACACACGAACAGGGATCATCCACTTTACAGGTGCAGCTCCACAGACTGTAGTGACGTCGGGCAGTTAGCGGCAGGTTTGGAGTGGAGCCTCGAGGAACAGGCAGAGCTTTGATTCGGGTGATGGGGGGGGGAAGGGGGTCAGGGCAGCTGGGACAGACACACGACGGCTGGAGCCTCCACTCTGACCTTTATGACATGCCAGAGAAAAGCAACAAACCCCGTCCAACTCTGCACCAATCGCGATGATGTCACAGTATCCTGGTGGGTAAGCAGATACAGGGGGGGGGGGGCTGCATAGATTGACAGGGACCAGATCCATAAACAATTTATCCGGTAGAATTTCCACAGGCGAATCAGTGATCATTGTTTAATTTACATGCGCCTGCCAATATTCCCCCCCCGTGTTGTCTCTGCCCCCCGTGTAATCACACAATGTGTAACCCCCCCCTCCCAGCGGTGTCACTGCCCCTCCCAGCAGTGTCTCGCCCCCCCCCCCGTGTAAATCACACAATGTGTCACTCCCCTCCATGTTTTGCCCCAGCTCCTTTATGAGCAGAATCGGCTGGCTAAAAAATGAAGCAAAAATGTGTCAGGATGTTGGTCAGGGTTACATCTAACCCATCCACCTCACCCGCCGCTCCTCTCTGCGAGTCCCTTCACTGGCTCCCCATCCCCCTCACCCGTCGCTCTGTCTCTGCCGCTCCCCTCTGCGAGTCCCTTCACTGGCTCCCCATCCACTGCAGAATTAAGTTCAAAATCCTTATCCTTACCTACAAAACCCTCACTAACTCAGCTCCCCACTACCTGTCCTCACTAATCACCAAATACACCCCAGCCCGCTCCCTAAGGTCAAACAGTGACCTGCGCCTAGCTTCTCCCCGCATCACCTCTTCCCATGATAGACTGCAGGATTTCTCACGCGCAGCCCCCACTCTCTGGAACGCTCTCCCTCGTACTGTCAGACTTTCCCCTAACTTCTCTTCCTTCAAACGCTCCCTTAAAACGTTCCTATTCAGGCAAGCCGACCACCCGACTCATTGATACACCTCACTGCCCCAACCAAGCCGTCTCTCTCACCTTGCAGACCATCGCTCTCACCTTGCGAGGACTGAACTTGAAAGTTAATGTTAGACTGGTACTTCAAGAAATCACATATACTCAATGAGAAAGACCTCTTAAAGCAATGCCTTTATTGAGTGTAGGGGAGGCGGCCAGTGACCGCAGCCAGATGATGTCGGGGATACGGCCAGTGACCGCAGAGGATGGAGGGGAGGCGGCCAGTGACCGCAGCCAGATGATGTCGGGGATGCGGCCAGCGACCGCAGAGGATGGAGGGGAGGCGGCCAGTAACCGCAGAGGATGGAGGGGAGGCGGCCAGTAACCGCAGAGGATGGAGGGGAGGCGGCCAGTAACCGCAGAGGATGGAGGGGAGGCGGCCAGTAACGCAGAGGATGGAGGGGAGGCGGCCAGTGACCGCAGAGGATGGAGGGGAGGCGGCCAGTGACCGCAGAGGATGGAGGGGAGGCGGCCAGTGACCGCAGAGGATGGAGGGGAGGCGGCCAGCGACTGCAGAGGATGTAGGGGAGGCGGCCAGTGACCGCAGCCAGAGGATGGAGGGAGGCGGCCAGTGACCGCAGAGGATGGAGGGGAGGCGGCCAGTGACCGCAGAGGATGGAGGGGAGGCGGCCAGTGACCGCAGAGGATGGAGGGGAGGCGGCCAGTGACCGCAGAGGATGGAGGGGAGGCGGCCAGTGACCGCAGAGGATGGAGGGGAGGCGGCCAGCGACTGCAGAGGATGTAGGGGAGGCGGCCAGTGACCGCAGCCAGAGGATGGAGGGGAGGCGGCCAGTGACCGCAGAGGATGGAGGGGAGGCGGCCAGTGACCGCAGAGGATGGGGAGGCGGCCAGTGACCGCAGAGGATGGAGGGGAGGCGGCCAGTGACCGCAGAGGATGGAGAGGAGGCGGCCAGCGACCGCAGAGGATGGAGGGGAGGCGGCCAGCGACCGCAGAGGATGGAGGGGAGGCGGCCAGCGATCGCAGAGGATGGAGGGGAGGCGGCCAGCGATCGCAGAGGATGGAGGGGAGGCGGCCAGCGATCGCAGAGGATGGAGGGGAGGCGGCCAGCGACCGCAGAGGATGGAGAGGAGGCGGCCAGCGACCGCAGAGGATGGAGAGGAGGTGGCCAGTGACCGCAGAGGATGGAAGGGAGGTGGCCAGTGACTGCAGACAGGTTACAGATAGAGTGTCAGACTTTACAGAACTTGAGTTGTTAAACGCAGCGCAGTAAAACTGGGTAAATCTAGGTCTTGCAGACGGTCACGGTGATCACTTGTGGTAGAAGCGCTGGTTCTGTCCATGTTGCATGAATGGCAGGCGAGGAGTCTGCTGCGGGGAGGCCTGATAGGCAGACTGCAAGGGGGAAAGAAAAAAAAACAAACAAATCACTAACAAGTTAGTGCTGGACCAGGATCAATCCATAGAGCATCACAGGATGAAGATCACCATGACTGGACTACAAAAACCTCAACAGCTGCTACAACGGAAGTTAAAACACAGCCAGGCAGAGACAAGGGGGTGAGAGAGGAAGGGGCACAGAATAAAAGATCCAAGCAGTGTCCATTGCTTCACCAAATCTCCTCCTGAGCCATAGCCGGTAGAGGAGCATGGCCTTTCCAGGGATACCTACCACGACCAGGTTCTTTTCAGTCCCTTAAAGACCAAGGGTCTTTAAAGTCAATGCATTAATGAAAAAATTGTTCCTTGTTGGTTCTTAGGGGTTAGAAATACCCCCCCCCCCATGCAGCACTATTGTTCACTTTTCAATTATATGTGAACAGTGACGCTGCACTAACTCACCTTCTCATTTCCCACGATGCAGCAAGCTGGAGGAGATGGCACAATGCGTTATTACGAACCTAAAGTGCTGCACTGCAGCAAGGAGCGCCGGCGGCCCTATGGAACCTTCCCAACGACACCTCACTTGACCTTGTACAGGGTAAAAATCAGAGTCTGACCTTTTTAACCACTTCGCTGCAGAGGACGCGCTCAGCGCGTCCAGCCGCAGGAAGGGTTGGCTGTAGATGAGGCGCTGAGCGCGTCCTCCCTTTGCAGCCAGTGATCGGCTGGATTCCGGACGATCGCTGTACCCCCGGTGCGGGCTGACATCAGCATCCGGGACCGCATCAGGCGCTAATTACATGTCATTGCGCCGTGCGCGATGACATCTAATCAGGCACCCCCCCCCCACCATTGGGGAAGGTGCCTGAAGGGGAGGGGGGGGGGAGGTCCTTTGGACCTCCCTCCCGATTGGCTGGGGGCACAGTCAAAAGCCGGGCACCGTTTGGAAGGGCACAGCCTGCCCTGCCAAGCGGTGGATGGCTTTAACTCCTTGGGGGCTGGATCACGATTCAGCGCTTACTGGTTGCCGTATCGTGGTCCCTCCCGGAGCTGGCCGACATCTTGGATGTCACCAAGCTTCCGGGATCTCCCCCAGACGTCATTGCGCATAGCGCGATGACGTCAGTTCTTGAGTTAACCCCTAGCTGCCACCAATGGTGGATAGGGGGTTCCAATAAACCCCTCATCTCCCGATGCGTGGCAGCTAGGGGTTAATGTTTGGTATCATTACAACAGCCAGAGCAATGATACCAAACATGACCAGGTTAACAGTAAAGAAAAAAAATTTAAAAAGTTAAAATAAAAAAGGTTTTGTTTTATTAATGCAGCAATATTTTTTCCATTTCAATTGTAATGTGAACAATGATGCTGCACTAACGAATTTTTGTATGGGGTGCGTTTGATAAAAATAACGTAATTTTCCCCAAAAAAAATGTAATGAGTCCCCATTTCTAATTTTTTTAACAAGCGCAATTCATAGAAAATATAACCGCAAACGCTCGCATGTTAAAATGTGGAAAAAAACACTTTGTAAATTGAAAATTCTAAATTTTATTGCATTTTTTGTCATAATATACAGGCAGGACATGACGTATACATATGGTCATTTACATACACAAAATCACAACATCTTCTAGGGGGGGGGGGTTTGGTGTAATCTAATTACATTTAGGTAGACGGTTAAATTAAATGTAACATTTCTAAAGGAGTCAAAACAAGGGATTATGATAGCAGCTACACAAGGGCCAGACAATAGACAGATAATGAGGGAGTATTTGCATAATCCAGATTACACAAACCTAATTACATTTCTCTGGTTCAACAAAGAAATAAGATTCAAACTAAATCACAAAGACTAGACAATGCATTCCTACATAATCACAAAATCACACATTCTGCACACAAGAGGGCAAAGAAAATAATAACGAAGCGAAGGCCTGCACCCCAAACCCATCTCAATGCCCACGAACCCCAAATCCCAAGTGACGCACGTCACAGAGGGTATGCATACACTCAAGGAACTCCTACGTCAGGGAGATTGGTTGGCAAAAGTCAATCTCAAAGACGCCTACCTCTCTGCGCCAATCGATTTGTCTTGTTGGGATTATCTTCGATTCAGAAGGCAGGGAGCGATGTGGAGGTTTGCGTGCCTCCCCTTCGGACAGTCTTCAGCCCCTTGAACCTTCACGAAACTCCTGAAACCAGTGGTTACATCCCTTCGGGAACGCGGGGTTTCGTCTAGTCATTATCTGAACGATATCCTGGTGCTAGCAGATTACAAATTGATCCTGCAAACCCATCTACGGTGGACATGTTGCAAGACCTAGGTTTTCTCAACCTGGAGAAGTCTCGTACGACACCTTCGCAAAGTCTGGAGTTTCTCAGACTCCAATCTAATGTCCCTCAGCCTTCCTCAGCACAAACTGGTGTCCATTCCGGAAGAAGCGGGGATTCTTCTCCAAAAAGACCAGATCACACTCCGTTGTCTGGCATGGGTGATCGGTCTCTCCACCACTCGATTAGCAGTTCCTGTGGCTGCTCCACTATATTGTCGGGCCCTCCAACGCCTGAAGGCCCATTTCCTTCGCAAGGTGCTCCCTTATTCATCTCCAGTGACACTCAATGACGAAGCTCCTTCGGATCTGACATGGTGGACCAAGAACCTCCAATACTGGAACAGGAGACCTCTGGTCCCTCCGACACCCACGATTATGATCGAATCAGATGCCTGCCTCACTGGTTGGGGAGCCTGATGTGGTACTTTGTCTATATCAGAAATGTCACTCCACATAAATTCTCTGGAACTGTTAGCAGGCCTGTTTACAATAAAGTGTTTCTTGAAGAACCAACAGAACTGTTACATAGTTACATAGTTATATAGGCTGAAAAAAGACATGCGTCCATCGGGTTCAGCCTCTCCCACATAACCTACTGCTGTTGATCCAAAGAAGGCAAAAAACCCAGTCTGAAGCGCTCGCCAATATGCAACATACTGGGAAAAAATTCCTTCTTGACCCCAGAATGGCAGTCAGATTTCTCCTTGGATCAAGAAGCTTTTACCCACATATTAAATATTATAACCCTTAATATTATGTGTCTGCAGGAAGTCATCCAGTCGTTTTTTAAAAGTCTGTACAGACTCTGACCCAACCACCTCAACAGGCAGAGATATCCTTCAAGATGGACAATCGGCGGTTCGAAACATCAACTGCCTGGGAAGCCTGAGGTCAGAACATCTGTCGATGGCAAAAAGGTTTTGGTCTCATTGCTTCACCAACAACCTGATATTGGCTTAGTTTATTCCAGTCATGGCGAACCTCGTAGCAGACTGGAATTCCAGACACAGAGGATTCAGGAGACTGGAGGTTGCACTCCGACGTTTACCACGCTTGCCGCTCTTTGGGGACCCTTGGACGTGGATCTATTTGCCTCCTGGCTAAACCCTCAACGACCACGTTTCTTCGGTTAGCGCCCGGACCCGGAGTCCTTGGCGATGGACGTCTTCCTACAGAACTGGACCGATTCGCGTCAGTACGCGTTTCCCCCATTCTCCATGGTAGCACGAACACTGTCGCTAATTCGGTGCCAGCTAGCCACAGTGGTATTAATTATGCCCCTATGGAAAGGGCAACCATGGTTCCTTTGGCAATTGTCTGCCAAGTTGTTGATGCGGTTTGTCTTTTTTTCTGTAAACGGGTAGGCGATGTTCGAGCTTTCGATTTTCCTTCACGTTCCTTTGGTCCCGACGGAGTCACGTTTGATGTTACTCGCCGCACAAAAACGTCTATTAAATCTGTATTTTATCTTATGGATCATCCGTTTATATTAATAAGTTTTATTGAAAGAAAAAAGTCGCCAAGACACATGTGAAAACGGATGACCTCGTAGGGCCACAGCTAGTCGTCAATAAGCATAAGAGATTGGCCATGCAGGGCCCCAATATGTCAGCTTGTTTTTTTTTTTTTTTTTAAATATGTTTTTATTGGAGAAAATCAGGCAATCCAATCCAGAATTACGGAGCATAACATATAAAGATGCAATACACTCCAAATATATCCAATTTCCTAAAATTCACAGAAAAGGGGGGAAGGAAGAGGGGGGGGGGATTGCCCAGATCCCCAAGAAGTGAAATAAAGAGAAAGAAAAGAAAGAATAGCGATACAAATAGAAAAACATATGGAGGTCAAGTAAAATGCAAACAAAAGTAGGTTCGTTTCACTGTATGCGAAATCAAGAACGTTCACGCCAGGGACATAAAAAGAAAAAACCATTGAGTCCTCCGTCTCATGTCATTACTGAATGTCCCATATGGTCTATCCAGGGGGCCCATGTGGTGTGATAGGCAGGGAGGGAATCTCTGGCCAGAGCCATCAATTTATCCATAATTTGTACGTCTTGTATTAAAGAATGAATCCGGTGCGATGAGGGGACCTGAGGGCAATTCCATTCCAGGGCCAATAATCTGCGAGCCGCCAACGTGATTTTTGCCATGAGTTTGTGTTCTTGTCGTGAGAGATCCGGGTTGGGTCGAGAGAGCAAGAAGGCCCAGGGGTCCATAGGAATATGTCTTCCGAAAACTGTGGAAAGAAGAGTCTGGACAGCAGTCCAATAATGTTGTGTGTGAGGGCATGTCCACCATAGATGTATATAGGAGCCCCTTTCACCGCACCCCTTCCAACAGGTATCCGGGGTCGTGGGGGACATACGTGAGAGCTGTACAGGAGTTACATACCATCGGAAAATGGTCTTGACAAGTTGTTCCTGGTGGGTGGTACACACCGAGACAATTCTCATTGAGTCCCAAATATCCATCCATTCCTCCCTCTCCAGCTGTTCCCCCAAATCCTTCTCCCAGGCCTTAATATATGTTAGTTCTCTCCAGTCCAACAAAGAGGTTAAGGAACGGTATAGAGTCGAGATCAAACCTTTTGGATATGAGCTGGATTTGCATAATCGTTCAAACGGTGTAAGAGGTGATAAGGCCGCCGCTTTCACATGAGGTTGAGAAGCAAAAGCCTTCAGTTGCATATATGGTAGAAGACTAGCAAGAGAAGTTATGCCAGTCGCTGAGAGCTCTGCCTGGGCCACAAAAGAACCTCCTGGAAATAGTTGGTGGAACCGGGAGATATTAGAATCCATCCATCCTCTTCCTGCTTTCGCCGAATAGGCTGGTAAAAAAGCTTTGTTCCTTATGATAGGAGATAATGGAGAAGGAAAAGACGACAAGTCACATTTTGCGGCCAATTTATCCCAGATTCTGATAGAATTCACAATAGCAGGGCAAGCGGTGCGTAAGAGAGTCCTGTGGGTCTTTGAGAGCCAAATCCAGAGGCTGGGGTCATCCGGAAACATAAGGGCACGTTCCAGGTCTACCCAACGGTGTCGTCCAGGCGGAGTGTGCCACCCAACAATTTGAGCCAGCTGGGCCGCATAATAATAAGATAGGAGGCAAGGAAGCCCCAGGCCCCCTGCATCTTTAGGTCGATAGAGAGTTGCTCTCGATATTCGGTGCCTCTTGCCCCTCCATATAAATTTATCAATCGCCCGTTGAAGGCGATGGAGATCCTCCGGAGAGATGGCTATCGGAAGTGCCTGAAAAAAGTATAGTAGCTGAGGCAAGACAGTCATCTTTACACAATATATTCTACCCATCCACGATATTGCATATTTGTCCCAATTTTCCAAATCCCTTTTAATCCGGGACAACAAAGGAGCATAATTCACATCATACATTAGCCCGGGATCAGTCGATAAATGAATGCCTAAATATTTAATCGAGGTTAGTGAAACTGCTACAGGGAAATAGGAGCGAAGGAAAGACATGTCTCCCTCCCCCATGTGAATCGGAATAGCCTCCGATTTGTCCATATTTATTTTATACCCAGATAACCGAGCAAAATCCGACAATATCCGTAAAACGTTAGGGAGAGACGAGAGGGGTTGTGAGATAGATATTAAAACGTCATCCGCATAGGCTGATAATTTATATTCATTTCCCTGAATCAAAATGCCCCGTATGGAGGAGTCAAGTCTAATGTGTTGCAAAAGAGGCTCCAGAAAAAGGGCAAACAAAGCCGGTGATAAGGGGCAGCCTTGGCGAGTACCGTTTCGAATGTTAAAAGGGGTCCCCTCTGTACCAGGGATCACTACCTGAGCGGATGGGGATGAGTATAAGGCTTGTACCGCCGCCACATATGCTGAAGGAAAACCCAGGTGTTCGAGAAGAGAAAACAGAAAGGGCCATTCTGCCCTATCAAATGCCTTCTCCGCATCTAAAGAGATAAACAGGGAAGGCACCTTGTGAGCAGAAGCATACCATATGAGATCTGCGGTCTTCCTGGTGTTTTCAAACGCCTGTCTATTTGGGATAAACCCTACCTGATCAGGGTGGATTAAACTCCAACAGTCTATCCAGACGTAAGGACAAAATTTTAGTGAACAGTTTTAAGTCTGTATTTATCAAAGATATCGGGCGATAATTTTCCACTAGCTGAGGGTCCCGGCCGGGTTTGGGTAATAACACTATGGAAGCCATCAGAGACTCCGGGGGAGGTATACCCCCTGTCAGCATGTCATTAAACGCATGGAGTAGCCTAGGGATAAGCTCTGCCGCAAAAGACTTATAAAAATGGTAGGTAAAGCCATCCGGACCTGGGGCTTTATGAGGCTTCATGTATCCTAATGCTTTACCTATCTCCTCCTCAGTGATCGCATCAATCAGTGTCTCCATGCTGGACTCCGGCAACCGAGGTAAGGATGCCCCAGTCAAGTAAGAGTCAATTTCCTGCATCAGTACCCTATTTGTATGGGTGTGGTCAGGGGAATGGTCATATAGGGCTGTATAGTATTTAGTGAATGCATCTCTGATGGCTTGCGGGGTCTTGTGTGAAGGGCCATCCCTATCCCGTATGACTGTGATTGGGCTAAATTGAGAGCGGGGATTAATTAGCCGGGCCATTGGGGAATCCATTTTATTGGACCTATCATAATAGCGCTGTTTAGACCATAGCATGGCTCTTCCTGCGTCCTCCACAAACAGTAAATTTAAGTCTGACCTAACTTTAGACAAAGCGGTGAAAGTGTCAGAGCTGGGGGAAGATTTATGTTGAAGTTCGTATTGCCTGAGTAGGGTTTGTAAAGAAGTAATGTCCGCCAATTTTAGTTTTTTATGGTACGCTGCCAAGCTTAACAGTTTGCCCCTTACCACCGGCTTATACGCCGCCCAGAGAATCTGAGGGGAGATGTCAGGAGTATCATTCAGTTGAAAGTATTCTGAGGTGGTTTCTCTGATCGTATCCGAAACCCCTGGTTTATTTAATAAAAATGGGTCAAGGCGCCACCGTCTACCCGGAGAAGGGGCGAAAGGGGTCAGTTTCAAAGATACATCCGCATGGTCAGACCATGTAATTGAACCTATGTCAGAGGACACGACGGATGGTATACAGTCAGGGGAGGTCAGGAAACAGTCAATGCGGGAATATGAGTCATGAACCTGGGAATAGAAGGTATAGTCACTGGTCGAGGGGTGTTGGATTCTCCAAATGTCTATAAGTCCCAATTCCTGCACAAAGCTATGATACTGACTATCCTGGGAGGAAGGGGGTTGCGTTAGTCTATCTCCCCGGGGATCCGATCTGTCCACAGGGGGGCATAAGGTGGCGTTGAAATCTCCCCCCATAATAATCCTACCCCTGGCATGGGAGTTAATAAAATCCCTCGTGTCATCCCAAAAGCTAGCGTCCGCGCAGTTGGGGCCATAAAGCGCTATAAGAGAGTACGGCTGAGAGGAGATGGTACCTCGAACTATCAAACACCTCCCCATCCCATCTGCATGTACCTCTTCAACGATCATCGGGCACGAATTACGTAAGAGAATGGCAACACCATTACGTTTAGGGGTAGAGCACGACACATATGTCCTAGAGTATGCCGGGTCTGAAAGGCGAAAAGCGGCTAGTTTAGGAATTCTTGTTTCCTGGAGAAAAGCAATTTCTACGGACTTCCGTCGGAGTTCCCTGAATAAAAGTCGTCTCTTACGTGGTGAATTAAGACCTTTTACATTAATAGAGTAGACATTAACCTTAGACATTAATCATACAGGAGAGGAATGTAAAGAGAAGATCCCCCATCCGTCCACCCCCCCCCCGGAGGGCAATAAGGCCCGAGGGGTGATCCCGAAAAACATGAGAAAAAGACAGAGTGGAGAAGGAAAGAAGATGAGCGGGAGAATAAGATAAAGAGATCTCGTGGTGGGCAGTCACGAGGGAGAAGGGGAGAGGGGGTACCAGCCGAACGGGGATACCGAAGGGTAGGTAGACATAGGGGGAGGAGAGGTAGAAGACCATTGGGGATAACCAACGATAGTCAGCCGGCGTCTGGGCGATACCAAAACCGGCTACCCCCCTCCGCCGCCAGCAATACAAATACACCTATAGAAAAAAGGAGAAGAGCTCTCCTACTTCCAGACCCAAAAGGGAATGGAGAGAGAAGCAAAAAAAAAAGAAACATATCCATAACAGTAATAACCATAATAACATTGGGGGATAACCCCCCGCAAATAGAGGAATACGTTACATCAGAATTTTCCATACACTCGCCTGCCGCGAGGAAAAGCGGACCCATCCTATCAATGGGCGTGGTAGGTAACTAGAGACTGGCCGCCAGTACAAACCCTGGCAGTCAAAAAGAAAATGGTCAGTCTCCTGATGTCTCCCATTCTTGAGTGAGCCTCTGTAAAGGTTGTGGAGGGGCAAGGGCAGCAATCGAAGGAGGCACCTGTAAATTCAAAGATCTCAAAAGGTCCTTTGCTTGGTAAAGGAATGTATAGGCCAAGGTACGATTTTCATGAAATATCAAAATCTTGAATGGGAACCCCCATGCGTATCGGATATTATTGGTACGTAACATGGTCGTGATCTCTCTCCATTCTCTCCTTCGTGCAAGAGTGGAGCCAGCCAAGTCCTGAAAAAATGATAAGGGAGCGCCCTCATATTCCACATCTTGATTCCGCGTAGCTTTAAGCACCGCATCCTTGGAAGTGTAATAATGAAAACGTGCCACCACGTCTCGTGGAGTGGATGAGTCATCACGACGCGGACCCAACGCTCTATGGACACGGTCCAATATGAGATGAGCATCCGGTATATCAGGGACCAGACGTTTAATTATGCCATGAAAGATATCTGATAAATCAGAATTAGTAACCGTTTCTGGTAAGCCACGGAGACGTACATTATTCCGTCTAGACCGATTCGTAAGATCCTCCAAGGAGTCTTCTAAAAATTGAATACGTTGTTCCATAGCCTCAGAGCGTCCCGCCAGATCATTAGAAAATGTAATATGCCTCTTGGCCTGATCTTCCAAACTGGCAGTGCGTTCTCCAATCGCTTGAATTTCCAAGGACAGGGCCTTGGTGGATTTCTTGAGCTCATGGGTAATGAAAGCCCGCAGGCCCTGTATGTCTTCCCTGGTGGCCAGGGCAAGAGCCGCTGAGGGGGCCTCATGTTGTGTGAGCTGCGGTGAGTGGGACCGAGCGCCATCCCCATCCGCTCCCTCAGAGCTACCACGGGCGCCATCTTGGGCCTGCTCATCCGCCCGGTGTTTGGCGGCGAAAATAGGCGCATCCCGCTGTTTTTTTTTTTTAGGGGCCGCTATCATGGTGGGGGAAGATTCCTACCCCTTTTTAGTTGGCTTGGCAGGCGAGTGAGGTGCTTTTAGGAGAGGATCGGCGGCGGTAAGGACGGGAGCTCAGCGATCACACGTCCGCCATCTTCGTTGGTTCGGCTCCGCCCCCTCTATGTCAGCTTGTTTTGAGTGTTTTCACAGATATCAATACAGCACTGACATCTTCAGCTGACGTTGCTGTTATTTAATACAATAACAAGAGAGGGGGAGCTAAAAATGGGGGTGTTGCAAGGGGGAGACATCACATTGCAGATAGAGGGAAAAAAAAGAAAAAAGAAAAAAGAAGGGGGGTATGGGAGTTGGCAAAGGCCAAAAGTGTGCTGTCCCTTAAGTCCAAAGACCCGTGGGAGGCCGTGGGGAACGAATGGCACCAGGCCCGAGATCTCGGGTGGCCAGTAGGGCACCAGGTCACAGTGGCGATCCCAGAGAAAACCCGAAAGCGCCAACAAGAAAGAAGAAAAAAAGAAGGAGGGGGGGGGGGGGACTTTGAAAAATCAAAAAGCACAGCTGAAAAATCCCCAGCCGGGGAGCACGGATAAGAAAAATCAACGCAGAGAACACCTCAGCCAGCGTCCTGAGACAGTGGATCACAGAAGGCAGGCAGGGCACTGCAAGGAAGGCCAAGGTGTGCAGCCCATGGTAGCCAGCACACACAGAACAGGGCAGATAGAAAAATCAGAGGGGCAATTCGAGGGAAAACCCCCGATAACTGCAGGTTCTAGCGGAGCTCTCTCTAGGTGCCCTGTACAGAAACAAATCCTGCCTGAGTCCTGCGGTAAGAAAGCAGATTGTACAACAAATGCTTATGCCAGCCATTGAATACAGAGATGTAGTGTATGCAGTCGCCCCGCAAACACACCTTCAGAAACTTACTACATTGTATAACTCATTCTGCCGCTTTGTGCTACAATGTAACTACATGACCCACCATTGTGACATGTTAAAAGAACTAAACTGGCCATCGCTGGAATCTAGATGCTCCCTTCACCTTTCCAACTTGGTGTTTAAGAGCTTTTCTGGGAAGCTGCCACCCTACCTGAATAGACTGCTTCCTCCAGCAGTTCCCTCATCCTATAACCTCCGATCCAGGACCAGTACCTTACTTGCAATACCACAATACAAAAAGAAAGTGGCTCGATCCTCATTTTCCTAGAGAGCTCCACAATTATGGAATAACCTCCCAGACGCCATCAAATCTTCCCCCAGTCTTAAGTCACTCAAGAGCTCCTTACTAACATACCTCAATACGGAATGCACCTGTAAACATGTAACACAGTGACTATATACAGAAGGCACCTGTAAACATGTAACACAGTGACTATATTACTTACATATTTATTTTCCGTGTTAATCTGTAGATTTGTGTTGTTTTTTAATATCTTGCATTTATTACTTTGTATTTCTGTAACTGTAACACTTCAATGTTCTTGAATCCAGGACATACTTGAAAACGAGAGAAATCTCAATGTATCCTTCCTGGTAAAATCCTTTATAAATAAATAAAACACAACTGTTCCCCTGCCTGGCCGGCCACATCCCCCGGATCATCCGTTTCTCTGTTCGGTAAGGGGTTTACAAGAATACGAGACAGTTTCGCCCTGTTGGTATTTCCCCACTGTTTTTATCCTTTAAAACTCCTCATAATCTGGTATCCTCAATTTCCCTGGCCCGTTGGATTATGTCAGCGGCAGATATTGATGTTGCGTGCTTTGGAGCACACTCGGCAAGGAGTGCAATGGCTTCATCCGCTGTTTCTTTGGGTTGTCGTTTGGAGGATTTGATGCGGGCCGCAGACTGGTCCCGGGAATCTACCTTACGTACGTTTTATTTAAAGCCTCTTACACATTGGTTTACCCCGATTCTAGACGAACTTTAAACTAGCAAAGAGGAGCCTCCGAGTCCATGTATTGAAATTACTAAATTTTCCTATTGACATAACGGAAAGTTAAAATTTTAATAATGACTCGGAGGCGAGTATTTACCTCCTCTCCCTCCCATTATGATATTGTATTGCTATGTTTGTTCATATGAAACTTTCAATAAAACGTTCTACACAAAAGATGTTTATACTGTTTTTATTCCACATATTGTTACGGATGTTTTCGTCTCTGCTTTAATAAAGATTACCTCATCTACTGGATGTGTCTCGTGTGTTATATTCCGACTCCGGTTGTTTGACTGCCAGTAACGGAACTCTCTCTAATCCCTGGTCTGTGTTTTTGCTCTGTTTTTCAGCTTTCTGATTGGTCCTCTACATCATCCGTCTTCATGTCCAGGTTGCGGACTCTTGTGTCATCTCGACCCTCATCATTCCTGTTGGATTACCTGTTGATATGATCCAAAGTCATTTTCTGTTTTCCGCAGCCAGAAAGAGGGCGCATTTCCAGGTTCATTTCCATATATGGACTGGAGCTGCAGGGGATTATGGACTGAGGGAGGGGTTAAGGGGAAGCTATGTTAGATGGTTTATCTTGTTCATTTTTTTCTCTTGCTGCTGTGATTTAAATACAAGAGAAGCAAATCCTCGCCTCCGAGTCATTATTAAAATTCTAACTTTCTGTTATGTTAATAGGAAAATTTAGTAATAACTGTAACAGATCTCTGTGCCCGGACAGGGTCACATCTGCCAAATGCCGCTTCCTCGCTGGACACCCAGTTTCTCCTCGTGACTCTCACACCTTTCTCCAATACCTTAGGTGCATGTAAAGAGCCTGGCTAGCGTCACCCAGAAATAAACCGTAGCTGTAGACCTGGAGCCTTTCCTTGGCACAACGGGCAGAAGATTCCTGGTACCCCAAATCATGAGTCGTGACTTCAAGCTTGGTCAGAATAGAACTGGTTTAATCAAAATGACAAGCACAAACAGAAGTCATTTACATATAAAAGAATCACAGCCTCTTCTAGGAGGACTCAATCACAATGATACAGATAATTGCACAAACATTGACCTCTTGGAATGAGAAATCTAATTACATTAGGTAGACAGTACAGTAAACATTACATAACCTTTCTTAATCTAAAACAATGGGTGCCAGCAGATTACAGTCTATTCAAACACACAGATTATAGTGAGGCAGTATTCTTACATAATCCAGTTAACACACCTAATTACATTGTAGAAACTCCATTCGGTCTCCAGCCATTTAAACACATATTTTTCCAGAGGGAAACAGTCACTGGAAATGAATTATACATTTAACTCAGCCGGGCTAATATGAAAAAGTAGCCCATAATAGTTCCAGACTGTGACGGGATGGTTGTCCGTCGACTGTCCTGCTCTCCAGATGCCCCTGCTGTGGATCAGCCTGACTACCGAGTGGCTCGGCACTCGGCGTCCCGAGCAGCCTGATCCGCTGGTCCTGGGTGTTGGAAATGACTTTGGTGTTGTTGGGGACCGCTGTAAGCAAGTGGTGCCGTCTGGGGTCGATTTGATGTTCCTCTTCTGGGTTAGGTAGCGTTTCAGAAGACCGCTGAGTGTCTTCCGTGGTGAATGTGATTTGCTCTGAACTAAAACACCAGACGAGCTGTATGTCTTAAACCAGTGAATTGCTTTATTTAGGGGTTTCAACAGGGTCATTTATACAACTTCACACACACAGATTACCAACTCCCCCACCCACACAACCAGCACTGATTGGCTCCATTCCCAGCCTCCTGTTCCCTATCAGGTCCCTTTCAAGCTCCCCCATTGTCCAGAGGATTAGGCAGATGAGGTCTTGGAAAAAGCCTCCAATCAGCTGTTTTGCTGTATCCTCCATCTTGGGGCCATGCGGTCCTTTGTCCTTGGGACCCATGCTGGGCTGGACAAAATGGAGACTGGAGCAAATCACATACATACAGTTTTCTACATCTGAATCTACACTCACACACTAGAGGATACATTTTAAATACACCACATGTCATAAAATCACACGAGTAATAACAGAGATTATCCATACAGTATTTAAACGCAAAACCGAAAGAAAGGAAAAATTGTTTTTAAAAATGGAGCAGAGTCAGTTCCTTGTGGCCAGATGTCAGCTCCGTGACATTACTCCCTCCTCAAAAGAGTCTGACAGACGCAGTTGGACCCAAACGGGTCGACTTGGGGATGTCGGAGCAAGGTGAGTCAGGGCTCCAGGGCCGTTTGCCGGGACAGTCCATCGGCATTCCCATTTTGGGCCCCGGGCCGGAATTGGATCGTGAAATTACATGGCTGCAATGCCAGGCTCCAGCGCAGCAATCTGCCGTTCTCTCCTGCCTCTAGGTTGAGCCAAACCAAGGGGTTGTGGTCGGTCATCAAGGTGAAGGAGCATCCATAAACGTAAGGCTGAAATTTCTTTAGGGCCCAAACCAGGGCCAAACACTCCTTTTCTATGGCGGCGTACCCCACTTCCCGGGGTAGAAGTTTGCGGCTGATAAAAGCCACCAGATGCTCACCTCCGTCATCGCCCACTTGGCTCAATACGGCTCCCAGTCTAAACATGGAGGCGTTTGTGTGGACGACAAAGCGTTTGTTATAATTTGGTGCCGCCAGGATGGGAGCTTGAGTTAGGGCGGTTTTGAGTTGGTGGAATGCCGTCTCACACTCCAGGGACCATAGGACTTGGCGGGGTAGGGATTTTTTTGTCAGGTCAGTCAGGGGTTTGGCGACGTCACTGTAATGGGGGACAAATTTTTGGTAGTACCCAGCGGTCCCTAGGAAGGCAAGGACCTGGGTCTTGGGAGCGGGCCAATCTAGGATGGCCTCGATGGCCGGCTCGGGTCGCTGCTTCCCACACCCCACCCGGTGGCCGAGGTACTGTACCTCGGACATCCCGATCCGGCACTTGTCAGGCTTCAGGGTCAGGTTAGCGGCCCTGATCCTATCTAACACCACCCCCAGATGGTGGAGGTGTTCCTCCCAGGTCTGGCTATAGACGGCTATGTCGTCCAGGTAGGCACAGGCGAACTCCTGCAGGCCATCGAGGAGGCAATCAATTAACCACTGGAAGGTAGCCGGAGCATTCTTCATCCCGAACGGCATGACCCGAAATTGGTACAGGCCGAACGGGGTGATGAAGGCCGACTTGGGGATGGCCTCCTCGAGGGGAATCTGCCAGTACCCCTTACACAGATCAATAGTGGTCAAGAAGTGCCCCTGGGAGATCTGGTCTAACAGCTCGTCGACTCGGGGCATGGGGTACGTGTCGGTGATGGTGCAATCATTCAAGCTCCTATAGTCGACGCAGAACCGGGTGGTGCCATCCTTCTTGGGGACCAGCACCACCGGGGAGGCCACGGGCTGGCAGAGGGTTCAATCACCCCTAGCTCAAGCATGTCCCGGATTTTGGCCCGCATGGGTTCTCGGACTGCCTCCGGGAGCCGGTACACCGGCTGCCTCAATGGCCTCTGCCCAGGGGTTTCTACTTTGTGAAGGGTCTGACGGGGATAGCCCGGGAGTGCGGAGAAGACCTCCTAGCGGTCCTGGAGTACCTGCCTAACTTGGGCCTGTTCGTGGGGTCCCAGCCCCTCCCCTAGCTGAACATCTTCCACCCCGGAGAACTTGCTATTTATCCCAGGGAGTTACGGTATGGGGATCTGTTCTGCCTCCTCAGTGGCCGGAGCGCAGATGCCGCCACTGCCTCAGCCCGTTCGTGGTAGGCTTTCAGCATGTTGACGTGGAATGTCCGATTGATCCTGGTGTCGGCGCAGCTGACCATCACATAGCGGCCCTGCCAGGATGCCTGCAGCTTGTTTTGCCGCTGTGGTTTCAGTACCAGGACCTTTTGCCCCACGAAGAAGGAGCAGCTTCGGGCAGATCGGTCATACCATGGTTTCTGCTGGGCCTGGGCTGCCTGCATATTCACCTGGGCTACGCCCGTGAGCTCTCTCAGGCGCTCGCGTAGTTCCAAAACGTAGCTTAGGACAGGGAGTCCTTCAAGCTCCGGTCTCCCTTCCCACTGGGCTCTAACTAAATCAAAGGGGCCCCTAACCCTGCGCCCATAGAACAACTCGAAGGGGGAGAACCCGGTGGATTCCTGGGGCACCTCTCTATATGCAAATAACAGGTGGGGCAGATATTTTTCCCAGTCCTTCCTATCCTGGGTGAAGGCCCGGATCAACTGCTTTAGGGTCCCGTTAAACCGCTCGCACAGCCCGTTCGTCTGGGGGTGGTATGGAGCGCTGTGGAGGGCCTTGACACCACAGAGGCGCCAGAGCTGCTGTGTCAGCTCAGCAGTAAACTGGGAACCCTGATCAGACCGTATCTCCTGGGGGAACCCCACCCGGGAGAACACCCGCAGGAGGGTGTCAGCTATTCTATTGGCCTGAATGTTAGACAGGGGAATGGCCTCGGGGTACCGGGTGGCATTGTCCACCACCGTAAGGATGTATTTTTTTCCTGGGGCGGGCCAAGGGGCTGATTATATCCACTGCTACCCGGCTAAAGGGTTCCTGGATGATGGGTAGGGGTTGAAGCAGGGCTTTTGGGTGGTCCCCAGTCTTCCCCACCTTTTGGCAGACCGGGCAGGTGCGGCAATATTCCCGCACATCAGGATGGAGCCTGGGCCAAAAGAAGGCTCGGGATAACCGAGGTGGCCGGCGAGGGGAATGTCGTGGACCAGTTTTAAAAGTTCCGGTCTGCGGCACGACCAGCTGTTTGTGGGGTCCCTGTTTCCTCCTGGTGCCCACCCTCTCGGTGTATCTGTATAGGAGCCCTCCTTCCCACTCTATGCGGTCGTCCCCAACCCCTTCCTGGTCTTTGCCTGCCCTGCCCCGGTACCCTCCTAAAGTGGGATCAGTCTGGGTCTGGTGTCTGAGGTTGGCTGGGGAGTCCCAGGTTATGTAGAGAAAACGAGAACAAGAAAATGTGGCTATTTTATCTTGCCAAATTGGCTAGTAGGACTGATGCCACAAGTAGCTGGTAATCAGTAAAATACCGTAATTTGTACTATAAAAGTATATTAACTTTATTGATAAACAAATATAACACATATAACCAAGAAAATTATATAACATGTGCAATAAACGTGTAATGGTGCTAATGACAACCTAGCGATCTATGTATGATTGCGTGACTAACCATTCAATGTACCCTATAGATACTGTGTATTAATATATCCAGTATGAATGTAGCATGGGCTAACGGAAATGGCCCTTATTAATATGAGACTAACATATACTACACCTCTCTGACTTACTGCATCATAAACAAGCTATAACAGGTGCATATAGCTAGATAGATATATAGGCAGTTGAGTATTCCCAAAAATATACTGCCCACTAGTGGTATAACCGTAGGCATATGTGTGTATATAGAGGGATGACAAAATATGTAGTAACCAGAAGTGAATACTCGATTGTAAGGGAATATCTAGTACATAGACGCTCTATTAGGGATAAACGAATAGCCAGTAATGCTGCTTTGAATAGCGTTGATTCTGGCTGTACTCAGTATATGTCGTTGGAAATACCGCATTAGTTATGAATTATGTCCCCCAGAGTGTATGTCCAACGTTGTTAATTCACAATTTGTTCCCAAAATAGTCGGTGTTCGAACATTAAACTCCCTGGTTTAACACATTATTGAGCAGCAGTCGTATTGAAATTATACGAATTTTGGGACCCGCTGTGAATAACTGGCTAATTGTCAAACCACCAGGATTGAGGTTCTTATAAAAGGTTTACCACAATTGTGTGGACACAGTAAATAAGGTTATCCCTAAAGGGTAGGGGACTTCAGATAGTGCTTGAAGTGCCCCCTAAATATATGCACATCGCATTTGTAGCCCAAGGCATCCAATCTTGGAAAATAATAGGGTTTATTCCCTGTTTGAACGTATAACAATGTCGGCAGTATAAATTCATGGGGTTTGGAAACAATCGTGTATACACAATGGGATATCGATCAAAATACACCGATTTATAGTTGGCAATCTAATCGGTTGCCTCTAGGTAGATACACATTGAATTAGAGGGACCAAATCTGCTATTGTTAGGACACAAAATAGAGGAGGGAGCAATAGTTGATAAATTGGACGGTTAGCCACAAAGTATAGTTATTCCCAAGATAAAGGGGCATCCATAGATGATTGACGGTAAATTAGATTGCCTTTTAAATACATACATATAACAAGTAAATTGTCTATCATTAAGGTAGGTTAGAATTAATTCGCTTGTGTCACATATTACTAGTAGTTAGCATACTTTTGGAGATATACAGGTTTAGAGCTTTTTGGGAAGCAAGATAGCTATATGCTAACCCATAGGAATGCAAGTACTTGTAAGAATAATAATAATTGTTATTCCACTAATTGGTGTTAATCATCGACCAGAAAATAACAGCAGGTTAATAGTTGGCAATTACCTTAATTGCCCCTAAATAGGTATACATCGATATGAAAAACCCTAAGAATCCATTGTTTGAACCCCGAGTACCAGGGGATTCGACAAATTTGGCCGATGGATGCCGCTAATAACAGCTAAAGTGCAGTCCGCACATTGTTGGCATATATTCGCCTAACACAAGCTGAAAATAGGTAACCAAAATGAAAGTTTAGCGAAGTCTGCACATTCCAGTTCGATGATTGATAAACTATTTCGCCAATATTCATCCACACCAGTGGTCACATGTTAACAAACAATTAACATACAATAAATTGCGGGTATATCCTGTAACTTGCCAATATTTCCCTGGGTATAGCCAATTAATTCATTTCTGTTCTGTCCCTGTATAGCATTCGTATATTTTCTAATTTAGATAGTAAGATACATACTACAAAGTAGCAATCAAGCGATCATTAGAGTTGCCAAATGTGAAAAAGTGAAAACGGTGCACCCCGTGCTAAAACATTAAAACCAAAATATGGCCATAGCCAAAACTCTTGTGGCTACGCTTACCTGCTGTTATTTTCTGGTCGATGATTAACACCAATTAGTGGAATAACAATTATTATTATTCTTACAAGTACTTGTATTCCTATGGGTTAGCATATAGCTATCTTGCTTCCCAAAAAGCTCTAAACCTGTATATCTCCAAAAGTATGCTAACTACTAGTAATATGTGACACAAGCGAATTAATTCTAACCTACCTTAATGATAGACAATTTACTTGTTATATGTATGTATTTAAAAGGCAATCTAATTTACCGTCAATCATCTATGGATGCCCCTTTATCTTGGGAATAACTATACTTTGTGGCTAACCGTCCAATTTATCAACTATTGCTCCCTCCTCTATTTTGTGTCCTAACAATAGCAGATTTGGTCCCTCTAATTCAATGTGTATCTACCTAGAGGCAACCGATTAGATTGCCAACTATAAATCGGTGTATTTTGATCGATATCCCATTGTGTATACACGATTGTTTCCAAACCCCATGAATTTATACTGCCGACATTGTTATACGTTCAAACAGGGAATAAACCCTATTATTTTCCAAGATTGGATGCCTTGGGCTACAAATGCGATGTGCATATATTTAGGGGGCACTTCAAGCACTATCTGAAGTCCCCTACCCTTTAGGGATAACCTTATTTACTGTGTCCACACAATTGTGGTAAACCTTTTATAAGAACCTCAATCCTGGTGGTTTGACAATTAGCCAGTTATTCACAGCGGGTCCCAAAATTCGTATAATTTCAATACGACTGCTGCTCAATAATGTGTTAAACCAGGGAGTTTAATGTTCGAACACCGACTATTTTGGGAACAAATTGTGAATTAACAACGTTGGACATACACTCTGGGGGACATAATTCATAACTAATGCGGTATTTCCAACGACATATACTGAGTACAGCCAGGATCAACGCTATTCAAAGCAGCATTACTGGCTATTCGTTTATCCCTAATAGAGCGTCTATGTACTAGATATTCCCTTACAATCGAGTATTCACTTCTGGTTACTACATATTTTGTCATCCCTCTATATACACACATATGCCTACGGTTATACCACTAGTGGGCAGTATATTTTTGGGAATACTCAACTGCCTATATATCTATCTAGCTATATGCACCTGTTATAGCTTGTTTATGATGCAGTAAGTCAGAGAGGTGTAGTATATGTTAGTCTCATATTAATAAGGGCCATTTCCGTTAGCCCATGCTACATTCATACTGGATATATTAATACACAGTATCTATAGGGTACATTGAATGGTTAGTCACGCAATCATACATAGATCGCTAGGTTGTCATTAGCACCATTACACGTTTATTGCACATGTTATATAATTTTCTTGGTTATATGTGTTATATTTGTTTATCAATAAAGTTAATATACTTTTATAGTACAAATTACGGTATTTTACTGATTACCAGCTACTTGTGGCATCAGTCCTACTAGCCAATTTGGCAAGATAAAATAGCCACATTTTCTTGTTCTCGTTTTCTCTACATTTACAATGAAGGTTTAATCCTACCAAATGCTGGTAAATTAAGCTCCTCCTGTTTTGGGCCCGCTTCTCATAACGGGCACCAAATCTCACTATTCACCAAGTCCCAGGTTATGGGTTGGTCGGGCTAGGGGGATGGGGTTTGTTTTTGTCAGAGTTTGGGGGTTTTTCTTTGTGGTCTCACCTGGGTCCCGGCTGGAGTGGCGTGGTTTGTCCGGTGGCTCAGCAGGCGGGTGGTCACGGGTAGTACGGCGTCTGTGTCGTACGCGGAGACCAGACATCCCAGGTCATTCCCCAGGAGAACTTCGGCAGGCAAGTTGTCCAATAGGCCCACCTGCACGGATCCTGCCCCAGAGCCCCAGTCTAGATGGACTCAGGCGGTGGACAGGCGTAGCACTCTACCTCCGGCTACTCGGACGGCAATGGTCGGGCCAGATTGGGCCTTCGTGGGTACGGATGAGGGTGATGGTGGCCCCCAAATCGTGAAGACCCTGGGCCACCCGCCCATTTATCCATATGGCCTGTCGATGATGCTGGCGGTTATTGGCGGCTTGTACGGGGTCTGCCTCGTGTAGCATGCCCCACTCCTCCTGACTGTCCTGGTATCGGGGTTCATTGTGATAAGAGTGAGCCGCTGGTGGTGCAGCACGGCCCGGGCCTCTTGGTATGGGGGGGGGGGTCGGTTAGGGCAGTTCTGGAGATAATGTCCCACTTGGTTGCAGCCAAAACAACGGATGGTTACAGCTGAGTTGGTGCGGACTGCGGGACGAGACGCCGGCCAACGGACCGGGGGGGGGGGGTCGAGGATCAGGCTGTCGATCACCCCCACTGGTCTTCTGGGTGTCCGTACATTCATCTGCCCAAGTAGCAGCTTGCTGCACCGCTTGGGGCTTTTTGTCCCTCACCCAATCTCGCACCGCCGTGGCCGTGTGTTCCAGGAACAGCTCCAGCAGCACTAGCTGGGTAATGTCCTCGATTGTTCGGGCTTGACTACCCTGGAACCAGTTTTTTAAATCACGCTGCAGCCGGTGGGCCCATTCCACATGTGTCGTGTCAATTTCTTCCTCCGCCTCGTTAAACGTTCTGAACGCCTGGAAGGGTACCTTCCGGGGCGCTGTGTTGCTGGGTTGGGATTTTCTACCCGGCCCGTTTGAAGTTCCGCCATCCTCTGTTCATGCTGGCGCTCCTTTTCTCGTTCTATTTCTTGGGCTTTTCGCTCCAGCTCTCGGTCTCTCTGCTCATCTTGTCTTCGGTTGTCCTCGATGGCTTGTTGGATCGCTGTCTCCGAGGGGGTGGCGCCGTACATGGCTATCCTCTCCCGGACTCTTTTCTGAAAGAGGTCTTCTGTGGATGGGGTCCCTGTGCCCCCGTTTTGTTGGTTCATTTTGATCAGTTCCTGAACCAGAGCTTCTTTGGTCTTTGAGCCGGCGGTCCCTCCATGTCTTTTCAGCAGGTCCCGAAGCGTGTCCCTTTTGCAACTTGCATAGCTAGCCATTTTGGGGTTGGAACAGCTTATCCCACCGCTGTTGACCAGTGTGACGGGATGGTCGTCCGTCGAGTGTCCAGCTCTCCAGATGCCCCTGCTGTGGATCAGCCCGACTACCGAGTGGCTCGGCACTCGGCGTCCCGAGCAGCCTGATCCGCTGGTCCTGGGAATGGCTTTGGTGTTGTTGGGGACCGCTGTAAGCAAGTGGTGCCGTCTGGGGTCGATTTGATGTTCTTCTTCTGGGTTAGGTAGCGTTTCAGAAGACTGCTGAGTGTCTTCCGTGGTGAATGTGATTTGCTCTGAACTAAAACACCAGACGAGCTGTATGTCTTAAAACAGTGAATTGCTTTATTTAGGGGTTTCAACAGGGTAATTTATACAACTTCACACACACAGATTACCAACTCCCCCACCCACACAACCAGCACTGATTGGCTCCTTTCCCAGCCTCCTGTTCCCTATCAGGTCCCTTTCAGGCTCCCCCATTGTCCAGGGATTAGGTAGATGAGGTCTTGGAAAAGCCTCCAATCAGCTGGCTTGCTGTATCCTCCATCTTGGGGCCATGAGGTCCTTTGTCCTTGGGACCCATGCTGGGCTGGACAAAATGGAGACTGGAGCAAATCACATACATACAGTTTTCTACATCTGAATCTACACTCACACAATAGAGGATACATTTTAAATACACTTCATAAAATCACACGAGTAATAACATACAGAGATTGTCCAGACAGGATTTAAACGCAAAACCGAAAGAAAGGAAAAAAGGTCTTTAAAATTGGAGCAGAGTCAGTTCCTTGTGGCTCTCTGAGGCGAGCCCGATGTCAGCTCCGTGACACAGACACGCGGCTACAAAAGCTGCGTTCACCTGGTTGTGTGCCGTGCGTCTGATGGTTGCGAGAGATGGCAAACGGCCCCAAAATCTCCCATTTAACGGCTGGGCCATAGTCTGTAGGCAGGAGGCAAGCCCACAGCCCCCTCCAAGTCACACAGTGACAGCGTGTTCTGTCACAATTACAAATCGCTTTTTACAGTGTTAAGTGTATAAATTTACAATAGTGACCAAATGGCGCCCTCTATTGGTCACTATTGTAAGTGCATGCATAGTACTCTTAACTCTTTCGCTGCTGAGCCATTTCACTGCTGTGTGCTCAGCTCATTTTCACCGCTTTCGCTCATCATGTTTAAACGCGATTTGAAGCCACATTTTATTATACAACCCAGACATATTATAGATCGTTCTTTCCGGCAGACTCATAATATATCATTATTATATGTATACGTCATGTCCTGCCTGAATATTATGACAAATGCAATTAAATTAGAATTTTCAATCAGCGTGTAAAGTGTTTGTTTTCACATTTTATCACACGAGCGCTATGAGTTGCGCTTGTTAAAAAAAATTAGAAATGGGGTCTCAATACATGTTTTTTGGGGGGAAATGTGATTTTCAGCTACCCCAAAAAAAAAATCGTTCGTGCAGCATCATTATTCACATTATAATTGAAATCTGAATAATATTGCTGCATTAACCCATTAAGGACGGGAGTAATTTTACAACTTCGGCGCCCTTTCGGAAGTGAAGTTTGCTGAGCTCATTTTGACCGTTTTTGCGCATCATGTTTAAAACGCGGTTTTAAGTCACGTATTATTATACCACCCAGACATATTATATATCGTTCTTTCCGGCAGATTAATAACAGAATATATATATATTCATGCCTTGCCAGAATGCTATAAGAATTTTTTTTAAAAAATGTGAATTTAATAAAATTTCAATCATCCACAGTGTGTAAAGTATTTTTTTCCCCGCATTTTATTACCCGAGCCTTTGCGGTTATATTCTATGGGGTAGACTTGTTAAAAGAATTAGAACGGGGAACCCATTTTTTTTTTTGGGAGAAATGACGTGATTTTAGCTAAACCCCCCCAAAAAAAATTATTAGTGCAGCATCATTGTTCACATTATAATTGAAATGTGAACAATAATGCTGCATTAAAAAAAAAAAAAAAAAGGAATTTAAAATTTAATGAAAAATTAACTAAACACATTAATTTTAATACATCGACTCTGAGGCTCCTATTGCTTCTCTTTCTTGCTTTATTAAACATAGCAGCAAGTGGCAACTAGCAAGAACTTGGAAATATGAAGCATTTATATTGAAATAAGAGAAAACACATAATAACAGTAATAACAGGTATAGATGGTATCTTCCGACACCCCTTCACTCCTTGGATCGGTCCTCCTTCCTGTCAGAGCCCAGCAAACCCGGTCAACATCCCTCCTACTTCCTCTTTCTTAGCTGCTCGGCGACTAGATAAGTACTCAAGAAATTTTCTCTGCAATTTTACCCCATAGTTATTATATATATTAATTGGGGCTGTATATTATCGATATATTTATTTATTTCGCGGGCACCCGGCTCTAGCCGCGGGTCCGCGTTCGTTTTTTGGTTTCATTTTCCCATTGAGTGTTTCTGACCGCAGTGTCCTCCCCTCTGCCTGTATTCACGAGACGCTGCACGCGCTCGCTGATCGGGTGGGCGGGGCCCCTGCTAGGTCAACACACAAGGGGATTTGCCCAGCGCCAGAGCTCCTCTCACCAGCGCCATGCCACGAGGCAAAACCCTGCAGCGCCCAGCCTCCCCAGCGGAGGAATCTGAGCACTCTTCAGAGGACAGTCTGGGTGAGCAGCAACACAAACCTAATACAGCCGTTCTGATCCAGGCACAGATGGCTCCTTCCCAGTCTGCCACCCTTGATCCATATATGCAGGCGTCTATTGATTCTGCAGTCTTTAAAGCTGTGTCTGTCATGTCAGCGGATTTCACCCGCTCCCTTAAAGAGATGATGGCTGAGAATCGCCACAATGATGACCCCCCGCCACTGGTGGCTATTGATACGGGCGATAAACTCACCGCGGTGAGGCCCCCCGAGACCCCCCTGGCCACCACCACGGGGAAACAGTCAGTGAAACATGCACGACACATGACTGGAGGGGTTGGCATCCCCGCAAAAATGCTGGGACACGTGCACCCATCCCCTGCTGCTGCAACCCGTAAACGGGCTTCTGCACACACGGTGTCAGCGCACACCAAAAAGATTAAAATTACTACGGTTTCCAACCCTGACACCGCTGTGGTCCCTGCTCCGCTTCAGGACACTAACCTGGAATTCAGAGGATACCAATAGCGATGCCTTAGATGTGTATGCCTCGGATGAGGATTTTACTGAGACCTCGGTGGAAGTGGATTCAAAAACCCGGCTTATTATTTACGACCCATTGGGTAACCCACTTTTTTGTCCAGAGGACCTTTCCCATCCACGGTCCGCACTGTGTGACCCTGTTACTGAACTTTCTAGAACAATGGCCCTCTAACCAGGTTCTGACCTTGCGTCAGCTTTCTGCTAAATTGTTAGCCCTTTTATGCTTGATATCTTGCAAACGGGTGGCTGTCAGGGCGTTGGATTTCAATGCACGTTCCTTCGTACCTGAGGGGGTGCGCTTTGACATCTCCCGCCGTACTAAGACGGCCATTTCGTCTGCGTTTTATCCGGCTTTTCCTTTACGACCGGCTTTATGCCCGGTCTTGTGTCTCCAGGGATACGAGTCCCGTACAGCTTCGCTCCGGGGTCCATGGGTTTCTCCTCTATTCATTTCCTTTAAATCTCCTTTCGCCCCGGTAGGTACGACTACACTTGCACGCTGGCTTTTGGGTTTAACAGGTGTTGATACTTCTATGTTTGGCGCTCGTTCGATTCGCAGTGCTGTGGCGTCTTCCACTGTGTCGGCAGGTTGTCGGTTGGAGGACCTATTACGATCAGCTGACTGGTCCAGGGAGTCCACCTTCCGATCCTCTTAAGCCTGTTGTTCATTGGTCATCCGCAGTTGTGGGTTAGCTTTGAACAAGCAATAGGAGCCTCAGAGTCGATTTAGTATGATGAGAAGTTAGAATTTTAATAATAAGACTCTGAGGCGAGTATTGCCCACCACTCCCACCGCTGTTGTGTTTTATTGTATTACTGGGTCTGCGGATCCAATATCTTCCACTCTCACGTCTTCTTTTTTCTCAGCCTCATAAAGGATTTCCTGGTATCCGGTGGATTGCCCTTTGGGTTCCTTACACGCCTACACTGATCACCTCGTACAGCAAAGAAAGAGGAAGTAGGAGGGATGTTGACGGGGTTTGATGGGCTCTGACAGGAAGGAGGACCGATCCAAGGAGTGAAGGGGTGTCGGAAGATACCATCTATACCTGTTATTACTGTTATTATGTGTTTTCTCTTTTATTTCAATATAAATGCTTCATATTTCCAAGTTCTTGCTAGTTGCCACTTGCTATGTTTAATAAAGCAAGAAAGAGAATCCATACTCGCCTCAGAGTCTTCTTATTAAAATTCTAACTTATCGTCATACTTAGCTAAATTCTATAATTTTACTTTTAACATGATCATGCTCTGGCCTTTCCAACAATATCAGACATGACCCCTTAGCTGTCACCGATCAGGAGATAAAGGGGTTCAAAGGACCCCCCTATCTCCTCTATGGGATTTCCTTAGGAAATCCCTTTGCAACTAGGCGGTTCCCCGGTTAACTGACATCATGGCGCGATGAGTCAGTTGACACGGGTGGGGGGCCCAGAGGTGGGGCTGCCATCCAGGATGGCGGCCCCCACCGGAAATAGACCACGAATTAGTGCCCGGACTTTGAAGCCAGATCTGCGCTGGGCTCCTAACGTTGAGAATGTTCCATACCAACCTGCGGCGTTAAAGCCCGCCAAATGCAGGACGGCATGGAACGTCCTGCGGCGTTATGGGGTTAATAAAAAAAAATATATATAAAAAAGTTTTTCAATTTTTTTAAATATTTTTTCCGTTTACACATAACATGGTCATGTGTGGTATCATTGGAAATGCCATGCTGCGGCCGTTCCAATGGATGCCAAACATTAACCTCTAGTTGAACCCCCTATCTCTGCAGAAGTGGCCAAAATAGTGAAGAACAAAAAGATAGCATTCAATAATTATAAAAAAAACAAAGGAAGGAAGGTATGTAGAAGAGGATAAAAGTCTCGCTGACTGCCTCAATGAATATTTTTGTTCAGTCTTTGCAGAACAAAAGGAAGGAAAGGGACCTCAGTAAGGAGGAAACACTAGCGAGACATTTACATATGAGTTTACAGAGGAGGAGGTTCTACAGTAGCTGTCTAAAGTAAAGACAAATAAATCAATGGGGCCTGATGGGATCCACCCTAAATTATTAAAAGAGCTCAGGGGTGTAATAGCAAAACCGTTAACAGATTTATTTAACCAATCCTTGTTAACGGGAGTCGTCCCAGAAGACTGGAAATTAGCAAATGTTGTGCCCATTTACCAGAAGGGTAGTAGGGAGGAATCTGGGAACTATAGGCCAGTTAGTCTTACGTCAGTAGTGGGGAAATTAATGGAAAACATGTTAAAGGAAAGGATTGTTGAACATCTAAAAACACATAGATTACAGGATCAGAAACAACATGGGTTTACCTCAGGGAGATCATGGCAAACTAATCTTATTGATTTTTTTGATTGGGTAACAAAAATAATAGACACAGGTGGTGCAGTAGACATTGCTTATTTAGATTTCAGTAAGGCTTTTGATACTGTTCCGCATAGAAGCTTATCAATAAATTGCAATCTTTGAGTTTAGATTCCAATATTGTTGAATGGATTAGGCAGTGGCTGAGTGACAGACAACAGAGGGTTGTGGTAAATGGAGTTTATTCGGCACAAGGTCTTGTTACCAGTGGGGTACCTCAGGGGTCAGTACTTGGACCCATTCTCTTTAATATTTTTATTAGTGATATTGCAGAAGGTATTAATGGTAAAGTATGTCTTTTTGCTGATGACACAAAGATTTGCAACAGGGTTGACGTTCCTGGAGGGATCAGCCAAATGACAAATGATTTAGGTAAACTAAAAAAATGGTCAGAGCTGTGGCAATTGAGTTTTAATGTGGATAAGTGCAAGATAATGCACCTGGGACGTAAAAACCCAAGGGCTGAATATAGAATATTTGATACATCTGAGGGTTGGGATTTAGGGGTTATTATTGCAGAGGATCTAAGGGTAAGTAGTTAATGTAATAGAGCAGCAGGAAATGCTGGCAGAATGCTTGGAAATGCTGGCAGAATGCTTGGTTGTGTAGGGAGAGGTATTAGCAGTAGGAAAAGGGAAGTGCTCATGCCACTGTACAGAGCACTGGTGAGACCTCACTTGGAGTACTGTGTGCAGTACTGGAGACCGTATCTCCAGAAGGATATAGACATCTTAGAGAGAGTTCAGAGAAGGGCCACTAAAATGGTGTACGGCTTGAAGGAGAAAAGTTACCAGGAAAGGCTTAATGATCTTAACATGTACAGCTTGGAAAAAAGACGAGACAGAGGAGATATGATAGAAACATTTAAATACGTAAAGGGAATCCACAAGGTAGAGGAAGGGAGTATATTTAAACGGAAACAAAGTAGCAAAACAAGAGGACATAGTCTTAGATTAGAGGGGCAAAGGTTTAAAAGTAACATCAGGAAGCATTATTTTACTGAGAGGGTGGTGGATACATGGATCAGTCTTCCAGTAGAAGTGGTAGAGGCCAAAACAGTGATTGAATTTAAGCAGCATGGGATAGGCATAAGGCTATCCTAAACAAAAGATAAATCCAGGTAAAGTATCCATGTAATTGGGCGACTAGATGGGCCGAAAGGTTCTTATCTGCCGACATTTTCTATGTTTCTATCTACACATAGGGGCGGCTAGGGGTTAACTCCCAAACTGACATTGACACCATGCGTGATGAGTTAAGTAGGCGGGGGGAGATCCCAGAGGCTTGGCCACATCCAAGATGTCGGCCACCTCTGGGAAAGAACCACGATCCGGGACTCTGGTATTATGGCACTCTGGAATGTATATGGCACTCACTGATGGCACTCTGGAATGTATATGGCACTCACTGATGGCACTCTGGAATGTATATGGCACTCTGGTATTATGACAGCAGCCAGTTCCTAGGGAGCACTGAACCTATGAAACCATGTATATCTGGCTCTGAAACTAGTCAGTGCCTCACCAGCCACTGACTTCACCACACGTCACTGGGAGTGGTGGGAGTTGCGGTCTGGAGGAGGAGGATAGGAGAGGCGGGAGTTGCGGTCTGGAGGAGGATAGGAGAGGCGGGAGTTGCGGTCTGGAGGAGGATAGGAGAGGTGGGAGTTGCGGTCTGGAGGAGGAGGATAGGAGAGGCGAGAGTTGCGGTCTGGAGGAGGAGGATAGGAGAGGTGGGAGTTGCGGTCTGGAGGAGGATGGGAGAGGTGGGAGTTGCGGTCTGGAGGAGGATGGGAGAGGTGGGAGTTGCGGTCTGGAGGAGGAGGATAGGAGAGGCGGGAGTTGCGGTCTGGAGGAGGATAGGAGAGGTGGAGTTGCGGTCTGGAGGAGGAGGATAGGAGAGGCGAGAGTTGCGGTCTGGAGGAGGAGGATAGGAGAGGTGGGAGTTGCGGTCTGGAGGAGGATGGGAGAGGTGGGAGTTGCGGTCTGGAGGAGGATGGGAGAGGTGGGAGTTGCGGTCTGGAGGAGGAGGATAGGAGAGGCGGGAGTTGCGGTCTGGAGGAGGATAGGAGAGGTGGGAGTTGCGGTCTGGAGGAGGAGGATAGGAGAGGCGGGAGTTGCGGTCTGGAGGAGGATAGGAGAGGTGGGAGTTGCGGTCTGGAGGAGGAGGATAGGAGAGGCGGGAGTTGCGGTCTGGAGGAGGAGGATAGGAGAGGTGGGAGTTGCGGTCTGGAGGAGGATGGGAGAGGTGGGAGTTGCGGTCTGGGGAGGATGGGAGGGTGGAGTTGCGGTCTGGAGGAGGATGGGAGAGGTGGGAGTTGCGGTCTGGAGGAGGATGGGAGAGGTGGAGTTGCGGTCTGGAGGAGGATGGGAGAGGTGGAGTTGCGGTCTGGAGGAGGATGGGAGAGGTGGGAGTTGCGGTCTGGAGGAGGAGGATGGGAGAGGTGGGAGTTGCGGTCTGGAGGAGGATAGGAGAGGTGGAGTTGTGGTCTGGAGGATAGGAGAGGTGGAGTTGCGGTCTGGAGAAGGAGGATAGGAGAGGTGGGAGTTGCGGTCTGGAGAAGGAGGATAGGAGAGGTGGGAGTTGCGGTCTGGAGAAGGAGGATAGGAGAGGTGGGAGTTGCGGTCTGGAGAAGGAGGATAGGAGAGGTGGGAGTTGCGGTCTGGAGGAGGAGGATAGGAGAGGTGGCAGTTGCTGTCTGGAGGAGGATAGGAGAGGTGGGAGTTGCGGTCTGGAGAAGGAGGATAGGAGAGGTGGGAGTTGCGGTCTGGAGAAGGAGGATAGGAGAGGTGGGAGTTGTGGTCTGGAGGAGGATAGGAGAGGTGGGAGTTGCGGTCTGGAGGAGGATAGGAGAGGTGGGAGTTGCGGTCTGGAGGAGGATAGGAGAGGTGGGAGTTGCGGTCTGGAGGAGGATGGGAGTGGTGGGAGTTGCGGTCTGGAGGAGGAGGATAGGAGAGGCGGGAGTTGCGGTCTGGAGGAGGAGGATAGGAGAGGCGAGAGTTGCGGTCTGGAGGAGGAGGATAGGAGAGGTGGGAGTTGCGGTCTGGAGGAGGAGGATAGGAGAAGCGGGAGTTGCGGTCTGGAGGAGGAGGATAGGAGAGGCGAGAGTTGCGGTCTGGAGGAGGAGGATAGGAGAGGTGGGAGTTGCGGTCTGGAGGAGGAGGATGGGAGAGGTGGGAGTTGCGGTCTGGAGGAGGATGGGAGAGGTGGGAGTTGCGGTCTGGAGGAGGATGGGAGAGGTGGGAGTTGCGGTCTGGAGGAGGAGGGAGAGGTGGGAGTTGCGGTCTGGAGGAGGATGGAGAGGTGGGAGTTGCGGTCTGGAGGAGGAGGATGGGAGAGGTGGGAGTTGCGGTCTGGAGGAGGATAGGAGAGGTGGGAGTTGCGGTCTGGAGGAGGATAGGAGAGGTGGGAGTTGTGGTCTGGAGGATAGGAGAGGTGGGAGTTGTGGTCTGGAGGATAGGAAGGTGGGAGTTGCGGTCTGGAGAAGGAGGATAGGAGAGGTGGGAGTTGCGGTCAGGTGGGGAGAAGGAGGATAGGAGAGTGGGAGTTGCGGTCTGGAGGAGGAGGATAGGTGGCAGTTGCTGTCTGGAGGATAGGAGAGGTGGGAGTTGTGTGGTCTGGAGGAGGATAGGAGAGGTGGGAGTTGCGGTCTGGAGGAGGATAGGAGAGGTGGGAGTTGCGGTCTGGAGGAGGATAGGAGAGGTGGGAGTTGTGGTCTGGAGAAGGAGGATAGGAGAGGTGGGAGTTATGGTCTGGAGGAGGAGGATAGGTGGCAGTTGCTGTCTGGAGGATAGGAGAGGTGGGAGTTGTGGTCTGGAGGAGGATAGGAGAGGTGGGAGTTGCGGTCTGGAGGAGGATAGGAGAGGTGGGAGTTGTGGTCTGGAGGATAGGAGAGGTGGGAGTTGCGGTCTGGAGGAGGAGGATAGGAGAGGTGGCAGTTGCTGTCTGGAGGATAGGAGAGGTGGGAGTTGTGGTCTGGAGGAGGATAGGAGAGGTGGGAGTTGCGGTCTGGAGGAGGATAGGAGAGGTGGGAGTTGTGGTCTGGAGGAGGATAGGAGAGGTGGGAGTTGTGGTCTGGAGGATAGGAGAGGTGGGAGTTGCGGTCTGGAGGAGGAGGATAGGAGAGGTGGCAGTTGCTGTCTGGAGGATAGGAGAGGTGGCAGTTGCTGTCTGGAGGATAGGAGAGGTGGGAGTTGTGGTCTGGAGGAGGATAGGAGAGGTGGGAGTTGCGGTCTGGAGGAGGATAGGAGAGGTGGGAGTTGTGGTCTGGAGGATAGGAGAGGTGGGAGTTGTGGTCTGGAGGATAGGAGAGGTGGGAGTTGCGGTCTGGAGGAGGAGGATAGGAGAGGTGGGAGTTATGGTCTGGAGGAGGAGGATTGGAGAGGTGGGAGTTGCGGTCTGGAGGAGGATGGGAGAGGTGGGAGTTGCGGTCTGGAGGATAGGAGAGGTGGGAGTTATGGTCTGGAGGAGGAGGATAGGAGAGGTGGGAGTTGCGGTCTGGAGGAGGAGGATTGGAGAGGTGGGAGTTGTGGTCTGGAGGAGGAGGATTGGAGAGGTGGGAGTTGCGGTCTGGAGGAGGAGGATAGGAGAGGTGGGAGTTATGGTCTGGAGGAGGAGGATTGGAGAGGTGGGAGTTGCTGTCTGGAGGATAGGAGAGGTGGGAGTTGCGGTCTAGAGGAGGATTGGAGAGGTGGGAGTTGCGGTCTGGAGGAGGATAGGAGAGGTGGGAGTTGTGGTCTGGAGAGGAGGAGGATAGGAGAGGTGGGAGTTATGGTCTGGAGGAGGAGGATTGGAGAGGTGGGAGTTGCGGTCTGGAGGAGGATGGGAGAGGTGGGAGTTGCGGTCTGGAGGATAGGAGAGGTGGGAGTTGCGTCTGGAGGATAGGAGAGGTGGGAGTTATGGTCTGGGGAGGAGGATAGGAGGGTGGGAGTTGCGGTCTGGAGGAGGAGGATTGGAGAGGTGGGAGTTGTGGTCTAAGGAGGAGGATTGGAGAGGTGGGAGTTGCGGTCTGGAGGAGGAGGATAGGAGAGGTGGGAGTTAGGTCTGGAGGAGGAGGATTGGAGAGGTGGGAGTTGTGTCTGGAGGTAGGAGAGGTGGGAGTTGCGGTCTGGAGGAGGAGGATAGGAGAGGTGGGAGTTATGGTCTGGAGGAGGAGGATTGGAGAGGTGGGAGTTGCTGTCTGGAGGATAGGAGAGGTGGGAGTTGCGGTCTAGAGGAGGATTGGAGAGGTGGGAGTTGCGGTCTGGAGGAGGATAGGAGAGGTGGGAGTTGCGGTCTGGAGGAGGATAGGAGAGGTGGGAGTTGTGGTCTGGAGGAGGATGGGAATAGGTGGGAGTTGTGGCCTGGAGATGGACGTGCCATTGGTGGTGATGCGCTCAGCGTTCGCTCCATCCTGTGACATGTAGGTTTTCCGGGGATGTGTTTTTGTTTCCTGGATGGGGTAATTTTTGAAGATGCACCAATAACCAATGGGAACTCACCTTGCTGGGCTGCATGGGGACGGTGATCTGAGGAGCCGGGAGCAGGGTCTGCGCGGGGTGGAGAGCCTGGGGGTGCATGGGACGCAGGGCAGACTGTGGAGAGAAGGAGGGAGAGTTGAGCACCAGCACAGAGCTCCATCACCTTGGTGAGAAGAGAGGGGACCCCGGGCGCCGTACTCACTGAGTCTGTGAAGCCGGACTGTTGGTTGGCGTGTTCCAGCTGCTTCTGGAGGGGGATCCCGCTGCTGGCAGGAATGAAGCCTGAGAGGGCAGAGGAGAAACATGTTAAAAGGAGGGAGCGGGCAGAGCGCTCGTTACTGGGTCATGCCATCTGATAGCCCTGTGTAAAATGCAAAGCTATCTCCAGCTCCAGTCTCCTGGATGTCCTCAGAACGAACATGCGCAGGACAGGGCCGGGATGGAGGGCTGCGGGGAGGATATACAGGCCCCTGGGTAGAGATGGGAAGGCCTGGAAATAAAGAAAAAAAAAACGAAAAATTGGGGAAAACTGATTTTTTTCAACAAAAGCCATTTTTTTTTTCTGGAAAAATTGAGAAAAAAAAAAAAAGTGTGATATGTTCTTTTACCATAATATATAATATGTCTAATATGGATTTAATACCATATCATAGTATTAGGACTTTAACCTCCCTGGCGGCGGCTGATTTTTTCAAAATTTGTGTCTAAAAGCGTTTTTTTGGGAAGGAAACGTGTGGTTTTATATAGTAAGCCTGTAATCCGTAGGAATAACTCACTGAAAGCCGTGTAAACACACGCAGGCAGATAAAGCTTGAAACACCAAATAAAAATGGATTATCCCACAAATAATTATCCAAAATAATGGAAATAATTAATATGAATCGAACCAAAACCACGGAAATCTTTCAGAAAACAGGTTTGCGATATTAGTCACTGCTTGTTGTCTCAGTACACATCCCAGGTGTGATAGATCTTGAAACTTGGGACTGCCCAAAGTCCAACGTCACAATCAGGACAATGGAACCTGGTCTCCTTTCGGATTTTCTTGCCCTTGTCATCCCGCTTGCAACAACACACCACACACATCCTGGTAGGCGCCGACTTCCTCGCTGTTGGTGGGATGTGGTCCACAAAGTGACGACCAGTCAGGCGTTCAGGGTTGACAACGCCAACAGCACGGCGTCCAGCTCTACTGCCAGCCACCAGTGTATGATGGCGCAGAAATATACATTCGGCAACTTTCCAAATGTAGTCCGCATGAAGGAGGGTCTGGTCACTTGCCTTTTTCGGCAGAATGTAGGCATTCCACAGGCATTGCTCAAGAAGATGCCTGAAGATCTTCTTGTAATACTTCTTCTGCTGTTGTTTACGCATCACAGGGTAAAATGTCATCGCTTGATCAGCTCGGTCAACACCCCCCATGGTGGAATTGTAATCCACCACTACCTGCGACTTCATGAGGTCTTTGCCACCTCTCGGATGTACCATGACAGTGGAGTTGTCATGGACAGTGCTCATCAGGCAAACATCCTTCTTGTCACGCCAACGCAGTGCCAGCATTTTGCCTATCTGCCAGGCAACCATGTCTCCAGTCTTCAGCTTTTTACTTCTGAAGATTGGTGGCATGTCACACCGGTTAGGTCGGACGGTCCCATATGCGTCTGTCTTGTGCTGCAGGAGACACTCAGAGTTTAGGGGACGTCTAGAAATTGTCCGCTGTCACACAATAGCCCTGATCCAGCAACGGCTCAGTGAGTGACAGCACGGAAGATGTTGCCAATCCATATTTCCTGTATTTGGCTGTGAATTTCGTCCCTTTGCCCGTGTATATAACGGAGTTCCAGATGTAGCCGGATGAGGATTCACACAGCATATAGGATTTCACGCCAAATCGTGCCCTGTTAGATGCGATGTGCTGCACCCACCTCAGCCGTCCCTTGTATGCAGTTAGACTTTCATCGATACTGATGTCCCTCTCTGGCACATAGGTCCGCTGGAAACTTGTGACGATCATTTCAAACACGTCCCAAATTTTGCGCAGCTTTAGGGAAGGATGAGTGGTGTCGTCAAATTCCTCGTTGTTCACGAAGTGCAGGTACTTCATAATGAAACATAGAAAAATGTCGGCAGATAAGAACCTTTCGGCCCATCTAGTCGCCCAATTACATGGATACTTTACTTGGATTTATCTTTTGTTTAGGATAGCCTTATGCCTATCCCATGCTTGCTTAAATTCAATTACTGTTTTGGCCTCTACCACTTCTACTGGAAGACTGTTCCATGTATCCACCACCCTCTCAGTAAAATAATGCTTCCTGATGTTACTTTTAAACCTTTGCCCCTCTAATCTAAGACTATGTCCTCAGCTGCTGTAGAACCTCCTCCTCTGTAAACTCATATGTAAATGTCTCGTTAGTGTTTCCTCCTAACTGAGGTCCCTTTCCTTCCTTTTCTTCTGCAAAGACTAAACAAAAATATTCATTGAGGCAGTCAGCGAGACTTTTATCCTCTTCTACATACCTTCCTTCCTTTGTTTTTAATCTAATTAATCCTTGTTTTACTTTTCTTTTCTCGTTTATGTATCTAAAAAATGTTTTGTCCCCCTTTTTTACTGACTGAGCTATTTTCTCTTCTGCGTGTGCTTTGGAAGCTCTTATAAATTGCTTTGCCTCTTTCTGCCTAATCTTATAGGTTTGCCTATCTTCTTCACTCTGAGTTGTTTTATAATTATTGAATGCGGTCTTTTTGTTCTTCACTATTTTGGCCACTTCTGCAGAGACCACAGTGGTTTCTTCCCTCTTTTGTTTTTGCTAACAAGCCGAATGCAATTGCCTGTGGCCTTCAATAATGCTTCCTTTAAATAATCCCATTTCTCCTGGACTCCCTTTAAACTCCTCCAGTCTGATAATGACTCCTTCACACAAAGTCTCATTTTAGAAAAATCTGTTTTTTTAAAGTCTAAAACCTTTGTTTTTGTGTGGTGCGGCTCCATCCCTGTTCTTATATTAAACCATACTGACTGGTGATCACTAGATCCCAAATTTTCACCTACAACAACGTCCGATACCAAACCTCCATTTGTGAGTATTTAATCCAATATGGCCTCTTTACGGGTCGGCTCCTCAACTACTTGTGTTAGAGATAATCCCAGTAGGGAGTTTAGAATATTTGTACTCCTGGTGCACCCAGCTGTTTTGCTTTTCCAGTTCACATCAGGAGATTAAAGTCCCCATGATAATAACCTCCCCCTTCATTGCCATTTTGGCTATTTCCTCAACCAGCAGATTATCTAGCTCTTCTACTTGTCCAGGGGGTCTATAGATCACACCTACACGAGCTACTGTATGATTACCAAATGTTAGCGTAACCCAAACTGACTCTATGTTCACCTCGCTCACTTTTATTTGGTTCGTTTTTATGTTGCTTTTCACATACAGGGCCGTGAACTGGTACTCAGGCATCACCGTGCCAAAGAATGGTGTGGCAGGCAAGTTATTGGTTGTTCAGTACCACTTCTGCATCGGTTTCGCCATGACTCCCTGGAGAATTAGCAGGGCCAGAAATCTCCAGATCTCATCCTTGGTCACTGATTCCCACTTTCTGCTACGTGACCACTTCTGCGGTAGAGTAACCGACTGTTGCTCCTGGTACCGGTTTGTCTCGGTTACAATTTTTTCTATGATGGCATCGGTCAGGAACAAGCGCAGATATGCCAAGGGGTTGTCGAGTTCCACGTCCACTTTTATACCAGGTGCTCCAGTAAATGGGAACCTTGGGGCGCTGCATGATCCGCACCATCAATACAGCACCAAGTTGCGACGTCGCTGAGCGCAGCATCAGATTCCTCACAGTCACTTTCAGGGTCTGAGGATGAATCTACCCACGAGTCACTGTCGCTCGGTTCTGCAAGCAATTCGAACTCGCTGCTCTCAGGCTGTGCTGCAGCTGCTTTGGGAGGTAAGCGCGCTTTTTGGACACCATGACCGTAAAAAAATGCTGTCAGGACACAGGACCACTCAGTAGGGATACCTGGGGGTGAAGGACACAAAGTAATCCTGACAGAATGCATTGAACCTGTTAGGATTTTATACACTCTAACTTTTACACTTTTCTTTTCTGGGAAGCTGCCACCCTACCTGAATAGACTGCTTCCTCCAGCAGTTCCCTCCTCCTATAACCTCACATCCAGGACCAGCACCTTACTTACAATACCACAATACAAAAAGACAGTGGCTCGATCCTCATTTTCCTACAGAGCACCACAATTATGGAATAACCTCCCAGACTCCAACAAATCTTCCCCCAGTCTTATGTCCCTTAAGAGCTCCTTACTAACATACCTCAATACAGAATGCGCCTGTAAACATGTAACACAGTGACTATATACAGAATCCACCTGTAAACATGTAACACAGTGACTATATACAGAATGCGCCTGTAAACATGTAACACAGTGACCATATACAGAATGCGCCTGTAAACATGTAACACAGTGACTATATACAGAATGCGCCTGTAAACATGTAACACAGTGACTATATACAGAATGCACCTGTAAACATGTAACACAGTGACCATATACAGAATGCACCTGTAAACATGTAACACAGTGACTATATACAGAATGCACCTGTAAACATGTAACACAGTGACCATATACAGAATGCGCCTGTAAACATGTAACACAGTGACCATATACAGAATGCGCCTGTAAACATGTAACACAGTGACCATATACAGAATGCGCCTGTAAACATGTAACACAGTGACCATATACAGAATGCGCCTGTAAACATGTAACACAGTGACCATATACAGAATGCGCCTGTAAACATGTAACACAGTGACCATATACAGAATGCACCTGTAAACATGTAACACAGTGACTATATACAGAATGCACCTGTAAACATGTAACACAGTGACTATATACAGAATGCACCTGTAAACATGTAACACAGTGACTATATACAGGATGCGCCTGTAAACATGTAACACAGTGACTATATACAGAATGCGCCTGTAAACATGTAACACAGTGACTATATACAGAATGCGCCTGTAAACATGTAACAGTGACTATATACAGAATGCGCCTGTAAACATGTAACACAGTGACTATATACAGAATGCGCCTGTAAACATGTAACACAGTGACCATATACAGAATGCGCCTGTAAACATGTAACACAGTGACTATATACAGAATGCGCCTGTAAACATGTAACATAGTGACTATATACAGAATGCACCTGTAAACATGTAACACAGTGACTATATACAGAATGCACCTGTAAACATGTAACACAGTGACTATATACAGAATGCACCTGTAAACATGTAACACAGTGACTATATACAGAATGTGCCTGTAAACCTGTAACACAGTGACTATATACAGTATGCACCTGTAAACATGTAACATAGTGACTATATACAGAATGTGCCTGTAAACATGTAACAGTGACTATATACAGAATGCACTTGTAAACATGTAACATAGTGACTATATACAGAATGCACCTGTAAACATGTAACACAGTGACTATATACAGAATGCACCTGTAAACATGTAACACAGTGACTATATACAGTATGCACCTGTAAACATGTAACATAGTGACTATATACAGAATGTGCCTGTAAACATGTAACAGTGACTATATACAGAATGCACTTGTAAACATGTAACATAGTGACTATATACAGAATGCACCTGTAAACATGTAACACAGTGACTATATACAGAATGCACCTGTAAACATGTAACACAGTGACTATATACAGAATGTGCCTGTAAACCTGTAACACAGTGACTATATACAGAATGCGTCTGTAAACATGTAACACAGTGACTATATACAGAATGCACCTGTAAACATGTAACATAGTGACTATATACAGAATGCACCTGTAAACATGTAACACAGTGACTATATACAGAATGTGCCTGTAAACATGTAACCTAGTGACTATATACAGAATGCTCCTGTAAACATGTAACACAGTGACTATATACAGAATGCACCTGTAAACATGTAACATAGTGACTACATACAGAATGCACCTGTAAACATGTAACATAGTGACTATATACAGAATGCTCCTGTAAACATGTAACACAGTGACTATATACAGAATGCGCCTGTAAACATGTAACACAGTGACTATATACAGAATGCACCTGTAAACATGTAACATAGTGACTATATACAGAATGCACCTGTAAACATGTAACACACTGACTATATACAGAATGCGCCTGTAAACATGTAACACAGTGACTATATACAGAATGCGCCTGTAAACATGTAACACAGTGACTATATACAGAATGCACCTGTAAACATGTAACACACTGACTATATACAGAATGCGCCTGTAAACATGTAACACAGTGACTATATACAGAATGCGCCTGTAAACATGTAACACAGTGACTATATACAGAATGCACCTGTAAACCTGTAACACAGTGACTATATACAGAATGCACCTGTAAACATGTAACACACTGACTATATACAGAATGCGCCTGTAAACATGTAACACAGTGACTATATACAGAATGCACCTGTAAACATGTAACATAGTGACTACATACAGAATGCACCTGTAAACATGTAACACAGTGACTATATACAGAATGCACCTGTAAACATGTAACACAGTGACTATATTACTTACATATTTATTTTCTCGGTTAATCTGTATATTTGTGTTTTTAATATCTTGCATTTATTACTTTGTATTTCTGTAATGACTGTAAAATTTCAATGTTCTTGAATCCAGGACTTTCTTTGAAAACAAGAGAAATCTCAATGTATCCTTCCTGGTAAAATACTTTATAAATAAACAAATAAATATCCCTCCTGCAACATGGTGCAAGTCTCTGCACAACACGACCTCTGACCCCTCCTGCATCTCGCTTCCTGCAGATTCTGCATCTTCTGCTGCTGTGAAAGAATCTGCTCTATGTTTACTAATATTCAAACCAAATCAAGAAACAAACTGACCCGTGAAAGGGGAGAAACGCTCGTTTCAATCCGTGCAAACCGTACGTTTATATAAGTCAATGAGAAAAATGACAAATAGGGAGAAAAAGAAACGGAAAATGATAGATGAGAAAAGGAGATTAAATTGTGTGTATTGTATATGTTGTGTCTTTTGTTTCCCTTTTTTTTTTTTTTGAAAGCACCGCTCAAAAGTTTCACCTCAACACGGAGCTTAAATATTGATGTATCCAGAGCCTACAGACACAAATAATGCAGTCACTTCTTTTGCTATTGGTGCTAAGGGGCAAAGGTGCTATAAAAATCTATCAGGGTTATTCAAAGAGATCCGAATGGCTGGAAAAAGGTAACAGCAGTAAAAATCAGCGTTCGGTCACCTTTCTTGGCCATTCGGCTATCCAGAGAGCAGGCAATTCACCAAATCCTGGCGAATTGCCTGCACATACGGTGCCTGTTCGGTTCCTGTTCGAGGGCAGTGAAATCCCCATGAAAAAGCAATGCTTCGGCTATTCAGAGAACACAAACCAGCAGTGAAAGGTTCCCCTAATGCCCTGCCATTCGGTGGTTTAATTCGGCAAGTTAATTCAGGAGAATCCCATAGACTTCAATGTTAAAAATATTCCCGTTTTAATTCAATATTTAATAAACCGTTCATTATAAAATTCTGCAGCAAAAAGTCTCTTTAATTATAGATTTTTTAGGATATTTTAAGCATTTTTCAGAATTTTTTTAAGTTTTTTCTTTTTTCTGTAACAGCCTCTTTATTATCATTCATTGGATTATATGTAAATTTCAGACATTTTCGCTCAGTAGTTTCTTTGCAAACAGTGTTTCACTTTTCAAACATTCATGCAAACTGTTTTCCTAATTTATTCACTGCATTCGTCTGCGTTGTTGGTTTTTTCCGGCGGCTTCGCTGCGTGTGATCGGCGGCTGCTCAGGTTTTTCCAGCGTCTTCGGCGGGTTAATCCAGAGGTTTCTGCAGGTTTCGGCGTGCATTCGCCTGGTTTTTGCGGTGAGTTTTCGTCGGGTTTGCGGCGGCTTTTCTCTGCGCTTTGACAGCCCTGTGGTGTTTGCTGAATACACCGCTGGGTCGCCGAAATGGGTTTGCAGAATCGGCCCAAATTGAAGAGAACGAGAAGTTACCGAACGTGCAGGGACTTTTCGATTCTCTTTGATTAACCCTGTATGTATTCCTATGTTTTTAGGTTGATGGTGTCATGGAACTGACGTAGCGCTCCCCGCGTCAAACCCCAAGACTGTTATTTCCATGGCGAAAACCCCAAAAGAGCTTTGGGGAAGACCTTATGTTCATTTATATTGTGTGGTTTTAAATGTATTGTCACGGAACCCCTTGCTCAGAGACTGTATTAACCCCTCGCTCCTCTGCTATTCCCCTCAGTTAAGCTATTTGTCTGTTAGTGTTTTAAAGTGGTGTTTTTGTGACCCCCCCTATCAGCACGTAATCAAAATGCCTGTAAGCCTGTCCCTTATGCTCACTGTGTTATCTGACACCAGGGTTAACCTGGGATTGAAAGCATGAGCTGGGTTTGAAACCCCAGCCAATCACCATCCAAGGAGATAGAAGGGCCAACCAATCCCATTCCAGGAATGCACCTTATTGCCTGTAATGGAGCATCTGCAGAAACTTTAAACGTCTGCGCCCCGAAAACTAACTGCTCCAGTGGGGTGATATTTCAAAGGTGGGGTGATCCTCATGCGAGCTACCGTTGTGGTGATTTTCAGGAGGGAGCTCCATTGGGAACCCACTTTGCTGAGCCTTTCTTGACCCCAGGAGCTTAAGCAGCCCTGACCATGCGGCATCCAAGGGGGATATCTACTATATGCTGCCATTCGTGCCCCTACCCCCAGATCTGGGCGCTTTTTGGACTGTGACACCCTAGGGACCCGAGCTATCAAACGGTACCCCTGGATTCCCCCCCAAACAAGGACCCATGCTCTGTATGACTGCAGGTACAGTATTTATAAAGCGACGCCAAATACTGTAGCGCTGTACAATGGGAAAGACAAGATAACCAATATACATGCAAGTTAAACACATAGAACAGTACCAGAGCAGCCCCTGCTCAAGAGCTTGCACTCTGAGAGGACCTGATGGGGAACTGCTGAATGACGGTGCCGTAATGTCTGGGGGGGGGAATGTTAACTGTTATCTGATTCTGACCCAAATAAAAGCAGGCCAAGAGAAATGGCCAGTGTGTATCCTGTGTGAACATACAGCCTGCCTGGTGTCTCAGCTACGCTACAGCTATAATCACTCTCAGAAGGCACTGAGCGGCATTCTGGAAATGCAAAGAGGCTCCAAGGCAGGCGTTCAGAACAAGCGGGTCTGGAGCTGTGGATCAGGCTGCTCGAGGCACTGAGTTCCCAGCAACTCAGAGGCCGGGCTGATCCTGGTAAGGGGGTGTCTGGAGAGCCAGGACAGACGGGAAGAGACGGCATCCCGTCACAGATGGTTTCTGCTTTTATTGTTGCGCTTTAGGAAACCGAGGGCTGGTTACTTCTTCTCCACATGTTGACCATATGTTACAGTTCCTCACCAATACCGGCTGGAATCCCCATAAAGGGGTCGATGGTTTTTCATTCAGGTCCTGCCAGGATAAATTACTGGATGTTTTTGGCCCTTTTTCACAACTGTTGGAAACCATTGAGCAGGCACATACCTCCGGCATTGCCTCTAATGTGGCTACACTGCGCGGTTGGGCTCACCGCACCCTTTGCCTCCTCGGCAACGCAAATACCGCTCTGGCCACTGAGCGCCGTAAATCCATCCTTTTAAGAATTGACCCTGGATTGATCTCCCTGGCATCTAATGAACCCGGGCCAGACACTGAAGGGGATCTGTTTGCAAAATCCATTATACAAGACATGAACTCCTACTCTGGTTCCTTTAATACTATCCAGAAGGTGAACATGTGGGAAGCTTTTCCCCAGAACCAGGGTGTTTTTCGGAAGGGCCGGCAGACGACAGAGCCAACTGCCCGGCCGCTCTTCCTTAGGCTCTTCACATGCCACCTCTAGCCCCGCTCAAAATCAATGCCAACCGTAGCAGCAGGTCCGCTTCTTCCCTCAATATAACCAGTCAGGACGTGGCCGAGGCTCATTCTGATCTCACCCACCGGGTAAGTGTTCCATTGACTTCTATCCCTCAGGGTTTGGTGGGTGGCAGGACCGCAAATTTTTTCCATGTATGGCAATTGATTTCGGTGGATCCTTGGATCTTGCAGACAGTAAAGGGTTATCAAATACATTTCCTGTCAACTCCAATTGAATCAGGGCTCCCGAGACCACTATATATTCCTCAGGAACGTCTCATAGATACAGAGGTTCAAATACTGATGGCCAAGGGTGTCATAGAACCAACACCTCTGAGGTCGCGAGGGCTCCTCAGCAACCTCTTTCTGGTCCAGAAAAAAGGGGGTTCCTTCAGACCGGTCATAAACCTAAAAGAATTAAACACTTAAGTGGTTCAGATTGAAGGGGATCCACTGTCTCCGCCACTTACTGAACACCGGGGACTGGTTGGCAAAGGTGGACTTTACCAACGCGTAGCTGCCAGTACCTATTCATCCAAACTACTGCCGCTTCCTGCAATACAGATGGCGGAATGCGACGTATCAGTTTGCGTGGCTCTCCTTCGGGTTGTCCTCAGCCCTGTGGTGTTTTTCAAAGCTCCTATGACCGGTTATGGCCCTGTTGAGGGCAAGAGGCGTCAGATTAGTGATAGGTCTGGACGATATCCTCATAATGGCAGCGTCGTACGAGGCAGCGTTGCAACACCTACAGTGGACAATGACGTTATTGACCAATCTAGGGTTCCTCGTCAACACCAACAAGTCGGTTCTGGTACCCACGCAACATCTCGAATCTATCATCAACTGCGATGCTGCAGTTACCACAACAGAAGCTCCGCGACATACAAAAGGAGCTGAGGAAAGCGTTGCCGCTCCCCGAGTTTATGGTTTGTTACCTGTCACGTCTGATTGGACTTCTGTCGAGTTCTATCCAGGCGGTTTTCCCGGGACCGTTGCACTACAGGGCCGTTCAGCAACTCAAGTCAAGGTCTCTAAGCCATGCCCAATCCTATGTGGATCCGGTACACCTCGACGAAAAATCCAAAGACGAACTCCAGTGGTGGCTGGACAATATGGAAGTGTGGAACGGCAGAGCAATATTCGGTTCAGCTCCCGATATGGTGATCGAGTCAGACGCCAGCACTCACAGTTGGGGCTCGATGGTCCACAGAGGAGAGGACATTGCACATCAACTGCCTTATACTCCTGGCAGGGTCCCTGGCCATTTGCAGTCTGATGGGCTCCCGGTCGAATTGCTGTGTTCTCCTTCACCTCGACAATCTCTCGGCAGTGAGATATATCCGCAAGCTGGGAGGCGCAAGGTCTCGCCCCTTGGTGCTGCTGGCGAGGAGCCTCTTGGATTTCTGTGTACGGAAAAGGATCGCGGTACAGGCAGAATATATCCTGGGGGCGGAGCCAACTGCCGATGGGAGCGGATGCAGGTCTCTGTGCTCTCCTGCTGACTTGCTACAGCTGCTGTATTTTTGCATCCCCCCGTCTATCTTGACACCCCCCCATTAAGAGTCTTGACGTCCTGAAGTTGGAGAGCAGACACCGTGACACCCAGCCGATTCTTTGTCCACTGCTGACACTCGCTTTGAATTTTGGGCCTAGGTTGCGGCCTACCTCGGCGGCCATTTTTGAAGCCCGCCGGGACGTTTAACTCTAATGGCTGATCTGGATTCCCTACCCCTTACGAGGGGGACACTGGCTGAACTGATGGAGGAGTTCAGGGCTGCGTGGATCCTCGCTCGACAGGAAGCTGGACGGGGCTGCGTGGATCCTCGCTCGACAGGAAGCTGGACGGGGCTGCGTGGATCCTCGCTCGACAGGAAGCTGGACGGGGCTGCGTGGATCCTCGCTCGACAGGAAGCTGGACGGGGCTGCGTGGATCCTCGCTCGACAGGAAGCTGGACGGGGCTGCGTGGATCCTCGCTCGACAGGAAGCTGGACGGGGCTGCGTGGATCTTCGCTCGACAGGAAGCTGGACGGGGCTGCGTGGATCCTCGCTCGACAGGAAGCTGGACGGGGCTGCGTGGATCCTCGCTCGACAGGAAGCTGGACGGGGCTGCGTGGATCCTCGCTCGACAGGAAGCTGGACGGGGCTGCGTGGATCCTCGCTCGACAGGAAGCTGGACGGGGCTGCGTGGATCCTCGCTCGACAGGAAGCTGGATGGGGCTGCGTGGTGCCCCCTGCTGAGGAGTTGATTAGTGGGCCTGTGATGGAGGTACAGCCTTGTGATGATTCTGCCGGAGGTGGATGGGTCCCTGCTGATGTGCTGCCTGTATTCTCAAACCCCCCAGGGATCTTACCTGCTGCAGTGGTGGTCAGTGGCCCGGAGATGGAATTCCCAGCGTTTTCACCTACGGTGCTGATAGATGACCAGGTCATTAGCGGCCGTATCCCGGCGGGGCTTTCCGGTCCTCAACTCCCTTCCCAGGTGCTGGGGCTACCTGGCGGCCATGGGATGCTCCTGGCCCCAGGGAAGGTTAGAGGCCGCTCTGCTGCTGCTGGAGAGGTGGAGGTTAAGATGCTGCCTGTCCTGCCATCTGACCGCAGATCAGTTCCTGCCAAGGTGGCTTCTGTGGCCGGCCTGTCCTGGTTCCTGAGATGCCTCCCTACTGATGCATTGGGGGCCTGGATTCCCCCCCTGCCCCTGGATACTGGCTAGGACTCCTGTGTCACCGACGCTCCCTCATAATCCTGGCTGAGCGCCTCTCTCCAGGACTGCTGAGATGGCTATTCTGGGGTTGATGTCACACACCTCCATATTTTGGCTGAGAATCCCCCCCCCCATATTTTGGCTGAGAATCCCCCCCCATATTTTGGCTGAAAATCCCCCCCCCCATATTTTGGCTGAGAATCTCCCCCCCCCCCCATATTTTGGCTGAGAATCCCCCTCCCCTTTCTCGTGATGATTACGTTTGATGTGAACTTATTTTTTTTTTTAAGAAATGTTTTTTTTTTTTTTACTCCCACCTCTTGTCTTCCCCGTGAGAATTATATGGTTAGACTTTATTACCAGCCTGCCGGGGGTGGCCCCTTTACTGTCTACAGGGCTCCAGGGCATTGGCACGGCCTCTGGCTTCCTGTTTAGGCTCCAGAGTGCGCCGGGAAGGCCAGATCTTTTTTGGCAGTTCTCCCTCTTTTTATTTTATTTTATTTATTTTTCTCGTCCGCACATATACCTTGGCCCCTTATGCTGTTTTTTCTGCTGACTCAGCCGATTCTCCTGCTTTGACCATCTGGATTGTCTGTTTGCCCCCGTCCCCCCCGGCTGGATATATTTGCTATACATATTGATGCGTTTTCTGCTGACTCCTTATGTGTTCCTTTACTGCGGAGTTCTTTTTGGGTCTGCGCGGCCGTCCTTTTAGATTGTCTGAATACATAAAAATATGCCAGGCTCAATACAATAGCCGACTGATACTCCAGATTCTTACAGGACTCCAGCGACTGGCGGCTGCTTCCTGCTCGCTTTGTTCAGCTCTACGACCTTTGGGGTCCCCTCTCCATGGACCTGTTCGCCTCTCGTCTCAATACCCACCTGCCCCGCTTCTTCAGCTGGTGACCGGATCCAGAGGCGGTGGCGACAGACGCCCTTCTGCAGACATGGCCTCCAGGCCGACATTATGCATTTTCTCCATTCACTCTCCTCGGGAGGCTAATCCTTCACATCCGCAGGACCAGAGCCTCAATTGTATTGATAGCCCCATGGTGGCCAACCCAGGCATGGTATCCTCAACTTCTGCCCATGGCCGTGGACTGTCCGAGGTTACTCCCTACAGAGCAGGACTTGCTCTCCGACCCAGAGGGCCATCCTCACCCGCTGGTCATGACCGGCCACCTCCAACTCATTGCATGGTTGCTGTCAGGAGATCCATCGCTTTCGCAGGCGTTTCAAGAACAATGGCGCAGCTCCTTGGAGCTTCATGGGCACTTGGCACCAGAACAGCTTACAGGCACGCCTGGCAGATATGGGTTCACCGGTGTGTGGGAAGGGACCTGGATCCCGTTTCTGCCTCTATCCAGCACGTCTTGCAATTCCTTTCAGATGAATATGACTCTGCAAAAGGCTACAGGACTCAATCTATACTGGTCTGCAATTTCTGCCTCTCATGAGGGCTGGTCAGGTCTGCCCGCGGGACAACGTCCTATGGTCTGCCGCTTGTTGCGGGCGTATGCATGTCCCGTGCCGGTGCCTCGTTACACCTCTATGTGGGACGTCAATGCGGTGTTTGCTTTGCTCATGGTAATGTATCTTTGTCCATTAAAAACAATGATCTGCAAAGTTGGTCAGGCTGTTGTGTTTAATTTCCTGCAAAAGGGCTTCAGATGTCCGCGCATTGGACATACACGCTAGGTCCTATCGGCCAGATGGTGTAGAGTTTTGTATTTCCAGACGTACTAAAACCATGTCCTCCACTGTATTTTACCTGGCGTTCCCGGCGTCTCCTTTGTTATGCCCGGTACGCTGCCTCCGCCAGTAGGAGTCTGTCACAGCGTCTTTGCAGATTCAGAAGGTGGATTCCCTGGACAGAGTTTTATTTCCGACCTCCGCTACATTGGGCAGCGGCTGTTTTGCCTTAAGCTTTAAACTGGCAAAATAATACTCGCCTCCGTGTCTTGTAATAAAATTCCTGATTTCCCTAGTAAAATTCTGACGGGAAGTGGTAATTTTATTAAAGACAGAGGGAGGCGAGTATTATTCCCTCCCCGGTATAGATTGTCTGGATCTTTTGGGAATGTAGCTCGGTGGGCTCTGTCTTATTATACTGTCATGCTGCAGTTTAGGACTTTGCCTTCTATGTGCGTCTGTTTATCTGCGTGGTTTGTAACACTCGCTTTTCTCTCATTTCAGCTCAGTAATTTGTCTTCTCCCTGCGGGATCCTGAAGGACCTGTTGTCCGTTGGTTCCGGTTGTTTATGGTTCCCTTTTGTTTCCATTCTTCAGTTTGAATTTCGTCTTTGGAAGCTGGATCTGGGAGTTTATTGATGATCTCCTCACACCAAGAAAAAAAGGAAGAAGATTGGGCGTGGGGGTTCCTTTACGCACTTTGGGAGAGACCATTGCTACTTTGTACAGGGACTGCCCCTGACACATGTTAAAGTTAAAAGTTTTTCTCTTGCTGCTGGAAGTGGTAAATAAAGAGATTTGGCATAATAATACTCGCCTCTGTGTCTTTAATAAAATTACGACTTCCCCTCATAATTTACCAGGGAAATCAGGAATTTATAAACCTATTCCATGCTGCATATTTTCAATTCCTCCAAAAATTTCCAATTTTTCCAGAAAAAAAGAGGGAAAATCTTTTTTTTCCCACGGCTTCAAAATATCTGGAAATTTTACATCTCTACCCCTGGATCATGCACCTGGGTGGGCCCCTGGGTCATGCACCTGGGTGGGCACGGGTAATGTACCTGGGTGTGCTCCTGGGTAATGGCTGTGCACCGCGTAGCCGCCGGGCTGCTGGTGAGGGAGATACTGCATGGTCTGGAACGCAGACGCACCTGAAAAACAAAGAGGCGCAAAATAAATCAATACCTACAGCACAACAGAGAGAGCCGGGAGAGACAGGAAAGGGCTGACCACACTGACCTCGGATGGGCTGGCTACCGGCATAATTCACAGGCCCAGCCTGGCCCGCACCAAAGCTGTGCTGTGGTTGGCTGACTGTGTAAGGACTGTGAGTGGATTGGCTGGTCTGATACTGCCCGTGCTCTGCAGCGGTGGGGCTGAAGGAGGGCTGCGAGGAGTAATGACGGCTCTGAAACAAGCAAAGGGCGATGACAGACGTTAGAGGCTCACCGACAACGGACCGATGGAAGAACAGGGAGGTGCGGGGGGGGGCACCGGGAGGGAGAGAGCATCAGGAGGAGGGGAGACTCACTGTAATGACCGGAGGTCCAAACATCTGCTTTGCTCGATCGGCCATGAGGGAGCTGTGCCGAGAATGAGCCCCGGGGCTGCCTGAGAGAGGAGAGAGGAGCCGAAATGAACACCGAGCATCTGAGCACCAGCACCACTTCAACTGATTCCAGCCTCTGCCATCACTTCAAAGAGGACTACCCCCCCGCCCCCTGAAACCCAGACACCCTCCCAAAAAGCGAGGAGCGAGCCTCTCCGAGCCGGGGTTTGCAGAATATCTTCGCCTCGAAAAGTAAATCAGTAACAAGAGTGTTTAACCCTATCTTGGATGCACAGGCTGGCAGAGGGTGGCGTGCACAGGAGGGCGTGCAGAGGCTGGCGCAGGGGGGTGTACTGGCACAGGGGGCATGCAGAGGCTGGCGCAGGGGGCGTGCAGAAGCTGGCGTGCAGAAGCTGGCGCAGAGGGGGGCGTGCAGAAGCTGGCGCAGAGGGGGGCGTGCAGAAGCTGGCGCAGAGGGGGGCGTGCAGAAGCTGGCGCAGGGGGGCGTGCAGAAGCTGGCACAGGGGGGCGTGCAGAAGCTGGCGCAGGGGGCGTGCAGAAGCTGGCGCAGGGGGCGTGCAGAAGCTGGCACTGGGGGGGGCGTGCAGAAGCTGGCGCTGGGGGGGCGTGCAGAGGCTTGCGCAGGGGGGCGTTCACAGGCTGGCGCAGGGGGCGTGCACAGGCTGCCGCAGGGGGCGTGCACAGGCTGCCGCAGGGGGCAGTGCAGAGGCTGCCGCAGGGGGCAGTGCAGAGGCTGCCGCAGGGGGCAGTGCAGAGGCTGCCGCAGGGGGCGTGCAGAGGCTGCTGCGATGTATCACATCCGCTCCCTGCATGCAGAGGCGCACTCAGAATGAATAGTTTGCGGTGTCGTTGCACATACATGCGCGCGTGCCGGGTCACTCTTGGTCCCTTGGCGTCCTATGGATTTCAGGAGTCAATATTTGGCTCGGTTCAGCGGCTCCCGGATCTTTTGATTTGCCAGTCAGTAACTGGGAGTCGCTAAGGGTTATCGGGGTGGAAGAAGCGATTCCTGCTCCAGGTGTACACGGTCAGGGAAGCACCATTCATGCACAGCCCCTGGCAGGGCTGAGAGAGACACGGTGTATAAAAGCCGCCCCTTACCTTGCATATTAATGAGGTGTGTCCCAGCATGCATCACCATACCCTGCGGATAGGCGGCCGACGCCAGCGTTGTAAGGTCACTGTATGGAGAAAGGACAGCCAGACGTTAACCCTTACTGCATCACAGCAGGACAGAACCACAGTGAGGAAAGGGGGGGCGGGTTGTGAGGGTCCTGAGGACGAGTAGCGGCACTAGTGGCTGCTCTACTTTGGGGCCGCTCAGGTCTCAGTGTTTTTGCTCGATTGTGCCATTACAGGGACAAATGCTCCATATGCAAATCAGCTGCTCTCACCCAAAAAGAGTGGCCAGTACTGACTGCCAAGGACGCCATCCCTGCACGAGAGGTGCAGCAACCCCTGACCATCGTTTCGGCCTTGTTAGGCCTCGTCAGGAGGGTATAGCTGACACTCCTCTAGGCACTCTGAGCAGGGGGTACACGTCTGGATTACCCTGTATACTTATAGTGAGGAAAGGGGGGGTTTGTGAGGGTCCTGAGGACAGAACCACAACCCAAGACACGAGAGGCCCATAAGAAATGAGGGCAGCCAGGAACCGACTCCACAAGGGCCGGACAGTAACGGTCACCACGTTGGCCGCATCCAAACGGTGACAAGAGGTAGGATAAAAGAAAGTCATTAGAGACCCCACCAACCTCTGCTCCTTCCTCCTCCGCTTCTCCTCTTCATGTAGGACCTTTTTGAGCTGCAGGAAGAGTTGATGCTTTTCTTCCTGAAGAGAATTCAGCTTCTCCTGGAGCTTCATGATCTGCAAAAAGTGTCAAAAACAAGAAAATCTGAATTGCAGAAGCCTGGGACGACGGGATCTCCGTGGATGAACCCGGTATATGACCAGGAGAGAACTGGAAGGAGCTAGTTATTTTACTGGCCAGAAGGACCCAATCAACCAAAAACCATGGCAACCCATTCCAAACCGACAATCCCATTCTAGCCAACCCAAAAAGTTTGCATTTTAATAAGGACTAGGACGCAAGTATTTGCTTCTCTTTTTCATTTATTTGCCTCAGCAGCAAAAAAATATATTAACATATTTGAAGTGAAACAAAAAAACATCCCACACAACAGGGGTTAACCAAGGATCCCCACTGTCCTTCCCCCAACGGTCCATGTAGCTCCGCCCCTAGCGTAGCTACTCCTCTTTTCTTGACGAGCCGAGCCAGTAAATCCAATAGGTACTCGTAGCAATTCCAAAGGGGAGGAGACTGAGGAAACAAAGGAATCCAACGTGGAAATCTGAACAATGTATAACCAAAGTATCAACATGCTGAAAGAAAGCAAAGACACGTAAAGGTGATTAGTCCCTGAGCCATAACTATGTGCATAAAACACTTCTAGCGCCAGAAGAACCACAGTAGGCGAAGACAAAAAACAATAAAGTTTATTGAAAATATGCAAAACAAATAACAAACCGTAATGAAGAGTCGCTTGCGCATAAATGACAAAGACACAACTCATTTAATGACACAAAACCAAGAAGTACATCTGTTCTGCCCTCACAGTGTGTCTGAGGCACAAAGCTTGGCAGACAGCTAACATAATAAAAATCTGGAAGCAGGATTGAAGAAAAGTCTTTACTGAACTTTATTTGTATCTTTACTTTTCAGATCTTTAAACTTTGTAAAACTGTGGAAAATACGGAATTATGGCAATATATTAGTCTAGGAATGCAAATCTACACAAATAAGTGACAGGCATGCTACCTAGATGTAAATTACTGGCTAACAGAAGTTTAACTTAATGTGAAGACAATCAAACACTACTAAACTAATGTAACAGTGCTTTGAGTTGCTGAAAATATATACATAAACTAAAAACATGAAGGTTCTACTTACAGACTTATAAGCAGAAGGCCTGTGTAAAAGAACTGTGGAGCTTGCTTTCTGCTTGACTCACTGGTAGCTATGCTGGTTGAATCTGGCTCTACCAGGAAGTAACTGTACTGTATGGCATCAGTAATGGCCGCCCAATTAAAGAAACAGTACTCTAATAAACTAAATGCTTAGAAATTTGTGATTGACAGAACAACATCAAAGGGAGGGAGAATACGGGCGGGAAATACTCGCCTCTGAGTCCGTAGGAAAATTCCACAATTTTATCACAGGACTCGGAGGCTCATATTTGCCAATTCAAAGCTAATCAAAGTAGTCGGAAAGGAATCCATGTGTTATCCCATACTCCAATGAACCCATCAGGCGGAACCATGGACGATACGTGTTCCTGAGGCCTAGGTCTGCAACCACAGCTGTCTAGATCAGACTGAAAAGTCTTGGACTCGTCAGGAGAACCAGAAATCAGCCAAGCTAATAGACGAAGATTGTCTTGCAGGAGGAGAGGATGACGAAAGCCGTCAACGTCCTGTAGGAGGTTCCGGAGATGTGGGAGCATTCTAGGGCAGTCGATCACCATCTCCAGCAGGGATGGGAACCATGGTTGACCTGACCAAAATGGAGTTACTATAACAATCGTCACCTCTTGTTTCCGAACCTGTGAAATCGTCCGTGTGATGAGAGCAAATGGAGGAGAAGCACAATGGCGAGTCCCAGACTAGTTCTGGAGAAAGGCATCCGTAGCCAACGCTTCAGGATCTGGTTTCCAACTGAAGAGAGGAAGTTGAGTATTCAACCTGGACGCAAATAAATCTCACTTTAGGGGTCCCCACAGAGAATGGAGATCAGAGAAAACCGATGACAGAATGTGCCAATCTCATGAGTTTAGCAGATGTCTGGAATTCCAATCCGCGATCTGGTTGGAAAGGCCCGGGATGAATTGAGCCTGGACCCAGATATTGGCGTGGTGACAGAAATCCCAAAAGTTGGATAGCATCTGGATAATCCAAACCATCCCGTAGGGAACGAGCTTTGAGACGTTGTAGGGCCCGATAATGAAGCGGAGCTGGAATGATCGCCAACCTTGCAGCCACCAAAAGACCAATCACCCTGGCCAAAATCTGTAGTGTAGGTGCGGAATGACGGAGAAGAGATGAAACCTCCTTTTGGATGTTGTGCATCTTGGAAACCGGCAGGAAGAACATCAGGTTGAGCGAGTCCAAAAGAGAACTCAGAAACTCGATTTGTTGTGTTCGTTGACGAGGAAACCCAGGTCTTGAATCAGAGTAATAGTCCATTGAAGGTGAGTCAGAAGAACCTCTCGTGAGTGGGACATCAGGAGAATATCATCCAAATAGATAACTAGACGTACTCCTCTCGAACGAAGCGCAGCGACGACCGGCTTCAGTAACTTTGTGAAGCACCGTGGAGCTGAAGAAAGGCCAAAGGGGAGACACGTGAAACACCAAACTCTGCCTGAGCAACTAAAATGCAGAAAATCCCTGTGAGAAGCATGAATGGGAACCGTAAGGTAGGCATCCTTTAAATCCAATTTTACCATCCAGTCGTCTTGAAGCAGGACATGTTGAAGAGTGTGAATGTCTTCCATCTTGAAATGTCTGTACCTCACAGACCTGTTCAATTCGCGAAGATTGATCTCCTTGGACGCATGCCTCCAACCTTTTTACACACCAGGAACATGGTGCTCAGAAAACCTTCCGAAGAAGGATGAGCCGGTTCCACGGCGCCCTTGCGGATAAGATCTTGTATCTCCTCCTGAACCAGTGACTCCTGAGCATGCGCGAAATGAAGCTGCGCTGGGACTTGACCCTGCGTCGGAGGCTCAACAAAATCTATCAAAAACCTTGGACAGTAGATAAAATACAAGCATCAGTCGATAGACGCACCCAATTGTGATAAAACAGGCCGATACGACCCCCTATTTTCTACCCATGAAAGGGATTAATTTTAAAATCTCTCGCCTGAAGGAAAGTGGGACCTCTGCCTCGGGCCGCGTCATGGTCTGGCTCTTGATGGGAAGAATTGTGTGCTGGTGGACGTGTCGGTGTAGGACTGATATTTATTTATAAAGGATTTTTCCAGGAAGGATACCTTGAGATTTCTCTAATTTTCAAGTATGTCCTGGGTTCAAGAACATTGAGTAGGAAGGGCCTGATGAGCGAGCAGGAACTGCATGGCCGGAAGAGCAACCCCTGCCGGCCCTGTGAGAGACCTGTCCCGGGAAGTCTCTTAATAGTAGATTCTGCCTTATCCAGTAAAAAGCACCTACATAGGTGTTCAGCTTCTTGGCAAAGGGGGTCACCAAAGAGTTGACCGTGGGCTACAACACCCAGGTCAGTGGTAGCCATGTGGGATAGCTGGGGGGTCCATTTTCAGGAGGATAGTTTTCTTCCGTACAGATGCCAGGGCCGTATTGGCATTACCCAAAAAGCATAGGGACCTTTGTAACAAGCCATACAATTCGGCGTGGTTAATGGGGGTATGAGAAAGTCTGGCCCGGTCCACCACATATAGGGCCTTGACTAATGGCCCTGTTGTGTCCAGAATCTTATCCTGGCATGTTCGCATAGCGAAATCCATCCCTCTTTTTGCAGACCAACCCTTGTTGGCCATTAACGTTTGGAAGGCCTCATCGACCTCTGGGGTGACGCAGGTCTTCCCCCTCAGTTGTGCGTCTGGGACATTCAGCCTTTAAATTGGAGCGTGAAAATGTTATCTATAGCGCAGCGCATAATCGAGTCTACATATCTCTCTATATGAGGTAGAGGTGTCCAAGCGAACGAGTTGGGGTGGGAAATGTCCTTGGGTATAAAAAGAGGATTTCCCGCAGGATCATATATAGTGTTGCCCACTTGTATAGGAGGTTCCTCCTCATCTATGTCAGGTGCATATAAGTCAATGGGGTCATCCCCCTCATCTTCCCCATACTCCGGGTCTATTACCACTGAGCTGTTTCCAACGGGGATGAGACTCCGGTCGCTGACCTTGGGTCACTTTTCATTGGCCACTTTTTGCACCCCGCAGTCAGGGGCCCTTTCGCGAGAACTAAGCTCGCCCATCTTTTCAGGCATTGTTGCGGGGATGCCAGCCCCTCGAAAAGCACCTTGCAGGGCAAAGGTCTGAGAACCAGAGGGTCTGGAGGCAGACGGGGCATTGGAGTGTATAGGGGATACCACTCCATCCTGTACCTGACACGAGGGAGCACGGGAAGAATGTGGAGGGGAACCTGTGGCAAACGCGGGGGAAGTCACCGGCTGGGGTACAGAGTGAATCAGTTACCGCGTCCAGCATGGACTGCTTCATGGAGGCATGCAGGTCATTAACTGCCACAGAGTGATGAAGAAATGGAGGCCCAAGGAGCTTTCCAGCGCCACAAATGTGGCCCTAGAATTCGATTTCTTATGATGATGAGGTTCGGCCAGAGGAGTTACCCAAACTTGGGAAAGGGGTGTGTGGGGGGGGGGAGCGAACGGTCCTCCAACCCAGGATGGGGACGGGTGAAGACGGGGTTCTAGGGACCTTAGAAAGACAAAGCTTCAGTGTGGTGCATGTGGTAATCTGAGGTGTAGTACCGTTGACTGAACACTAGAGGGCGTAAAAACACCGCCGCCGCGCGCAGGAGCGGGAAAACAGAAACAAAGTGAAAAAAGCACAAAAAGGGACAGAAAAACAAAAAAAGAATTAACAGAAAAGGGGGGAACCTTGTTGGGAAAAACTGGACCACGCGGTCCCAACTGCCGGTGCAGCGGGAGCGCCGACCTGCGCGGCTAAAACCGGGAGAATCGGCGTCCCGCCAGAGGGTTAACAAAAATAATAAACTGCAATAAAACTTGAAAAAAAAAAAAATATATATATATAATATATATATATCCTAAAAACACAATCTAAACACAAAATACAATTTAAACACAATCTAAACACAAAATACATAGCAGTGACGCGCAGAGGTCTTACCTGCCGAGGAGCTGCAAAAAAAGAGGAGCTACCCTAAGGGTGGAACTACATGGACCGTTGGGGAAAGGACACTGGGGATCCTCGGTTAACCCCTGTTGTGGGGGAAGTTTTTTTTGTTTGTTTCACTTCAAATATATTAATATATTTTTGCAGCTGAGGAAAATAAATGAAAAAGAAGCAAATACTCGCCTCCCAGTCCTGTGATAAAATTTATTCAAAAGGAACCCAAATAACCCGTTCCAAATCAACCCAAACCCCCATCAACACCTTCCAAATCAACCCAAAGAACTTGTTCCAAATCAACCCAAACCCCCATCAACACCTTCCAAATCAACCCAAAGAACCCGTTCCAAATCAACCCAAACCCCAACATCTTCCAAATCAACCCAAACCCCCAACAACCCATTCCAAAATCAACCCACACCCCAACAACACCTTCCAAATAATCCCAAACCCCAACAACACCTTCCAAATCATCCCAAACCCCAACAACACCTTCCAAATCAACCCAGACCCCAACAACACCTTCCAAATCAACCCAGACCCCAACAACACCTTCCAAATCAACCCAGACCCCAACAATGCGATATAATCATCCCAAAGAACCCGGTCCAAATCAACCCAAAGAACTCGGTCCAAATCAACCCAAAAAACCCCTTCCAAAATCAACCCAAAGAACCACTTTCAAATCAAACCAAAGAACTCCTTCCAAAATCCTTTATAAATAAAAATAAATAACCTGTTCCAAATCAACCCAAACCCCAACAATGATTTCCAAACTAACCCACAGAACCCGCTCCAGACCAACCCACAGAACCCGCTCCAGACCAACCCACAGAACCCGCTCCAGACCAACCCACAGAACCCGCTCCAGACCAACCCAAAGAACCCGCTCCAGACCAACCCAAAGAACCCGCTCCAGACCAACCCAAAGAACCCGCTCCAGACCAACCCAAAGAACCCGCTCCAGACCAACCCAAAGAACCCGCTCCAGACCAACCCAAAGAACCCGCTCCAGAAACAACCAAAGAACCCGCTCCAGACCAACCCAAAGAACCCGCTCCAGACCAACCCAAAGAACCCGCTCCAGACAAACCCAAAGAACCCGCTCCAGACAAACCCAAAGAACCCGCTCCAGACAAACCCAAACCCCAACAATGCTTTCCAAATCAACCCAAAGAACCAGTTCCAAATCAAAACAAAGAACCAGTTCCAAATCAAAACAAAGAACCAGTTCCAAATCAACACAAAGAACCAGTTCCAAATCAACACAAACCCCATCAACACCTTCCAAAATCAACCCAAAGAACCGTTCCAAAATCAACCCAAAGAACCGTTCCAAAATCAACCCAAAGAACCGTTCCAAAATCAACCCAAAGAACCGTTCCAAAATCAACCCAAAGAACCGTTCCAAATCAACCCAAACCTCAACAACGCCTTCCAAATCAACCCAAACCCCCAACAACGCCTTCCAAAATCAACACAAAGAACCCGTTCCAAATCAACCCAAACCCCAACAACATCTTCCAAATCAACCCAAACCCCCAACAACCCATTCCAAAATCAACCCAAACCCCAACAACACCTTCCAAATCATCCCAAACCCCAACACCTTCCAAATCAACCCAGACCCCAACAACACCTTCCAAATCAACCCAGACCCCAACAATGCGATATAATCATCCCAAAGAACCCGGTCCAAATCAACCCAAAGAACTCGGTCCAAATCAACCCAAAAAAACCCCTTCCAAAATCAACCCAAAGAACCACTTTCAAATCAAACCAAAGAACTCCTTCCAAAATCCTTTATAAATAAAAATAAATAACCCGTTGCAAATCAACCCAAACCCCAACAATGCGTTAAAATCATCCCAAAGAACCTGTTCCAAATCAACCCAAACCCCAACAATGATTTCCAAACTAACCCACAGAACCCGCTCCAGACCAACCCACAGAACCCGCTCCAGACCAACCCACAGAACCCGCTCCAGACCAACCCACAGAACCCGCTCCAGACCAACCCACAGAACCCGCTCCAGACCAACCCAAACCCCAACAATGCTTCCAAATCAACCCAAAGAACCAGTTCCAAATCAACACAAAGAACCAGTTCCAAATCGAAACAAAGAACCAGTTCCAAATCAACACAAAGAACCAGTTCCAAATCAACACAAACCCCAACAATGATTTCCAAACTAACCCACAGAACCCGCTCCAGACCAACCCACAGAACCCGCTCCAGACCAACCCACAGAACCCGCTCCAGACCAACCCAAAGAACCCGCTCCAGACCAACCCAAAGAATCCGCTCCCGACCAACACAAAGAACCCGCTCCAGACCAACCCAAAGAACCCGCTCCAGACCAACCCAAAGAACCCGCTCCAGACCAACCCAAAGAACCCGCTCCAGACCAACCCAAAGAACCCGCTCCAGACCAACCCAAAGAACCCGCTCCAGACCAACCCAAAGAACCCGCTCCAGACAAACCCAAACCCCAACAATGCTTTCCAAATCAACCCAAAGAACCAGTTCCAAATCAAAACAAAGAACCAGTTCCAAATCAAAACAACCAGTTCCAAATCAAAACAAAGAACCAGTTCCAAATCAAAACAAAGAACCAGTTCCAAATCAACACAAAGAACCAGTTCCAAATCAACCCAAACCCCATCAACACCTTCCAAAATCAACCCAAAGAACCGTTCCAAAATCAACCCAAAGAACCGTTCCAAAATCAACCCAAAGAACCGTTCCAAAATCAACCCAAAGAACCGTTCCAAAATCAACCCAAAGAACCGTTCCAAAATCAACCCAAAGAACCGTTCCAAAATCAACCCAAAGAACCGTTCCAAAATCAACCCAAAGAACCGTTCCAAAATCAACCCAAACCCCAACGAACCCGTTCCAAACTAACCCAAAGAACCCGTTCCAGACCGACCCAAAGAACCCGTTCCAGACCGACCCAAAGAACCCGTTCCAGACCGACCCAAAGAACCCGTTCCAGACCGACCCAAAGAACCCGTTCCAGACCGACCCAAAGAACCCGTTCCAGACCGACCCAAAGAACCCGTTACAGACCAACCCAAAGAACCCGTTACAGACCAACCCAAAGAACCCGTTACAGACCAACCCAAACCCCAACAATGCTTTCCAAACCAACCCAAAGAACGCGTTCCAGACCAACCCAAAGAACGCGTTCCAGACCAACCCAAAGAACCCGTTCCAGACCAACCCAAACCCCAACAATGCTTTCCAAATCAAGCAAAAGAACCCGTTCCAGATCAACCCAAAGAACCCGTTCCAGATCAACCCAAAGAACCCGTTCCAGACCAACCCAAAGAACCCGTTCCAGACCAACCCAAAGAACCCGTTCCAGACCAACCCAAAGAACCCGTTCCAGACCAACCCAAAGAACCCGTTCCAGACCAACCCAAAGAACCCGTTCCAGACCAACCCAAAGAACCCGTTCCAGACCAACCCAAAGAACCCGTTCCAGACCAACCCAAAGAACCCGTTCCAGACCAACCCAAAGAACCCGTTCCAGACCAACCCAAAGAACCCGTTCCAGACCAACCCAAAGAACCCGTTCCAGACCAACCCAAACCCCAACAATGCTTTCCAAATCAAGCAAAAGAACCCGTTCCAGACCAACCCACAGAACCCGCTCCAGACCAACCCAAAGAAACCGCTCCAGACCAACCCAAAGAACCCGCTCCAGACAAACCCAAACCCCAACAATGCTTTCCAAATCAACCCAAAGAACCAGTTCCAAATCAAAACAAAGAACCAGTTCCAAATCAAAACAAAGAACCAGTTCCAAATCAACACAAAGAACCAGTTCCAAAATCAACACAAAGAACCAGTTCCAAAATCAACCCAAACCCCAACAACACCTCCCAAAATCAACCCAAACCCCAACAACACCTCCCAAAATCAACCCAAAGAACCGTTCCAAAATCAACCCAAAGAACCGTTCCAAAATCAACCCAAAGAACCCGTTCCAAATCAACCCAAAGAACCCGTTCCAAATCAACCCAAACCCCAACAATGCGTTATAATCATCCCAAAGAACCCGTTCCAAATCAACCCAAACCCCAACGAACCCGTTCCAAACTAACCCAAAGAACCCGTTCCAGACCGACCCAAAGAACCCGTTCCAGACCGACCCAAAGAACCCGTTCCAGACCGACCCAAAGAACCCGTTCCAGACCGACCCAAAGAACCCGTTCCAGACCGACCCAAAGAACCCGTTCCAGACCAACCCAAAGAACCCGTTCCAGACCAACCCAAAGAACCCGTTCCAGACCGACCCAAAGAACCCGTTCCAGACCGACCCAAAGAACCCGTTCCAGACCAACCCAAAGAACCCGTTCCAGACCAACCCAAAGAACCCGTTCCAGACCAACCCAAAGGACCCGTTCCAGACCAACCCAAACCCCAACAATGCTTTCCAAATCAACCCAAAGAACCCGTTCCAAACCAACCCAAAGAACCCGTTCCAGACCAACCCAAAGAACCCGTTCCAGACCAACCCAAAGAACCCGTTCCAGACCAACCCAAAGAACCCGTTCCAGACCAACCCAAAGAACCCGTTCCAGACCAAACCAAACCCCAACAATGCTTTCCAAATCAAGCAAAAGAACCTGTTCTAGACCAACCCAAACCCCAACAATGCTTTCCAAATCAACCCAAAGAACCTGTTCCAGACCAACCCAAAGAACCCATTCCAGACCAACCCAAAGAACCCGTTCCAGACCAACCCAAAGAACCCGTTCCAGACCAACCCAAAGAACCCGTTCCAGACCAACCCAAACCCCAACAATGCTTTCCAAATCAACCCAAACCCCCTGTTCCAAATCAACCCAAAAATGCATTGTAATCATCCCAAAGAACCCGTTCCCAAATCAACCCAAAGAACCCGTTCCCAAATCAACCAGTTCCCAAAATCAACCCAAAGAACCCGTTCCCAAAATCAACCCAAAGAACCCGTTCCAAATCGACCCAAACCCCAACAATGCATTATAATCATCCCAAAGAACCCGTTCCAAAATCATCCCAAAGAGCCCGTTCCAAAATCAACCCAAAGAACCCGTTCCAAAATCAACCCAAAGAACCCGTTCCAAAATCAACCCAAAGAACCCGTTCCAAAATCAACCCAAACCCCAACAATGCATTCCAAATCAACCCAAACCCCAACAATGCATTCCAAATCAACCCAAACCCCAACAATGCATTCCAAATCAACCCAAACCCCAACAATGCATTCCAAATCAACCCAAACCCCAACAATGCATTCCAAATCAACCCAAACCCCAAAAATGCATTCCAAATCAACCCAAACCCCAAAAATGCATTCCAAATCAACCCAAACCCCAAAAATGCATTCCAAATCAACCCAAACCCCAACAATGCATTCCAAATCAACCCAAACCCCAACAATGCATTCCAAATCAACCCAAACCGCAACAATGCTTTCCAATCAACCCAAAGAACCCGTTCCAAACCATCCCAAAGAACCCGTTCCAAAGCATCCCAAAGAACCCGTTCCAAAGCATCCCAAAGAACCCGTTCCAAAGCATCCCAAAGAACCCGTTCCAAAGCATCCCAAAGAACCCGTTCCAAAGCATCCCAAAGAACCCGTTCCAAAGCATCCCAAAGAACCCGTTCCAAAGCATCCCAAAGAACCCGTTCCAAAGCATCCCAAAGAACCCGTTCCAAAGCATCCCAAAGAACCCTTTCCAAAGCATCCCAAAGAACCCTTTCCAAAGCATCCCAAAGAACCCGTTCCAAAGCATCCCAAAGAACCCGTTCCAAATCAACCCAAAGAACCCGTTCCAAATCAACCCAAAGAACCCGTTCCATAAATGCTCGCAGTTTAGTCAATAAAAATCAATGAACTGGAGGCAATGATGGCAGCTGAAAAAGTGGATTTAGTGGCTGTTACTGAGACATGGTTCAGTGAGAAAAATAACTGGGACATAACAATACCGGGGTACTCTTTATATAGAAAAGACAGAGAAGGTAGGAAAGGAGGAGTGGCCCTGTATGTGAAAAACAACATAAAAATGAACCAAATAAAAGTGAGCGAGGTGAACATAGAGTCAGCTTGGGTTACGCTAACATTTGGCAATCATACAGTAGCTTGTGTAGGTGTGATCTATAGACCCCCTGGACAAGTAGAAGAGCTAGATAATCTGCTGTTTGAGGAAATAGCCAAAATGGCAATGAAGGGGGAAGTTATTATCATGGGGGACTTTAATCTTCCTGATGTGAACTGGAAAACCAAAATAGCTGGGTGCACCAGGAGTACAAATATTCTAAGCTCCCTACTGGGATTATCTCTAACACAAGTAGTTGAGGAGCCGACCCGTAAAGAGGAAATATTGGATTTAATACTCACAAACAGAGGTTTGGTATCGGACGTTGTTGTAGGTGAAAATTTGGGATCTAGTGATCACCAGTCAGTGTGGTTTAATATAAGAACAGGGATGGAGCCGCACCACACAAAAACAAAAGTTTTAGACTTTAAAAAAACAGATTTTTCTAAAATGAGATTTTGTGTGAAGGAGTCATTATAAGACTGGAGGAGTTTAAAGGGAGTCCAGGAGAAATGGGATTATTTAAAGGAAGCATTATTGAAGGCCACAGGCAAAGCTGCCACCCTACCTGAATAGACTGCTTCCCCCAGCAGCTCCCTCATCCTATAACCTCAGATCCAGGACCAGCACCTTACTTGCAATACCACAATACAAAAAGACAGTGGCTCGGTCCTCATTTTCCTACAGAGCACCACAATTATGGAATAACCTCCCAGACATCATCAAATCTTCCCCCAGTCTTAAGTCACTCAAAAGCTCTGTCAGTAAAAAAGGGGGACAAAACGTTTTTTAGATGCATAAACGAGAAAAGAAAAGTAAAACAAGGATTAGTTAGATTAAAAACAAAAGGAAGGAAGGTATGTAGAAGAGGATAAAAGTCTCGCTGACTGCCTCAATGAATATTTTTGTTCAGTCTCTGCAAAAGAAAAGGAAGGAAAGGGACCTCAGTTAGGAGGAAACACTAACAAGACATTTACGTATGAGTTTACAGAGGAGGAAGTTCTACAGTAGCTGTCTAAAGTAAAGACAAATAAGTCAATGGGGCCTGATGGGATCCACCCTAAATTATTAAAAGAGCTCAGTGACGTAATAGCAAAACCGTTAACGGGAGTCGTCCCAGAAGACTGGAAATAAGCAAATGTTGTGCCCATTTACAAGAAGGGTAGTAGGGAGGAATCGGGGAACTATAGGCCAGTTAGTCTTACGTCAGTAGTGGGGAAATTAATGGAAACCATGTTAAAGGAAAGGATTGTTGAACATCTAAAAACACATAGATTACAGGATCAGAAACAACATGGGTTTACCTCAGGGAGATCATGCCAAACTAATCTTATTGATTTTTTTGATTGGGTAACAAAAATAATAGACACAGGTGGTGCAGTAGACATTGCTTATTTAGATTTCAGTAAAGCTTTTGATACTGCTCCACATAGAAGCTTATCAATAATAATAATAATAATATTGAGCTTGGGAAGCCTTCTAAGTGAAGCCTTCAAAGTGAGCACTTAGAGATATCCTGGTGAGTGATTTTGATTTTTGTTTCAAACAGATCTTTTCTATCCATCTTAAGGTTTTAAGTTAGGTCTGGTGTGTAAATTAGGTTAGGCTGGTGACTCATTCCTCTTACTGATTAGCATACAATTGGAATCAATTGGATGCTATTTGCTAAGGTGGTTAAACTTGTCCACGCCTTGCAGGGGGAGGTGTTCTTAGGTGACTATATAAAGCTTGTGGAATATTAGTTTGGTCTAATTGAGCTTGGGAAGCCTTCAAAGTGAGCACTTAGAGATATCCTGGAGATACTCTGGAGGTAGTCTGAGGTTAGACAGGAGGTAGAAAACCTACAAAAAAAGGTAAGATTTGTTGGTTTAAATCCATTCTTTTATAATGGCAGGCTTGGTCCAGTGTAAGAGCTGTCATGCATTTGTTTTTAGATCCAATTTTTGGAGGTTTGGAGTGTGCCTGAAATGTAGGCAGCTCTCTTTATTGCAGCACGAAATTGCCTGAAGTCTGAGATTTGTAAATTATCTGTTAGACAAACTCAGGCTATGGCTATGACTGTTACAAAGCCACTGCCACAGAGGCCTCCTAGGAGCGGCAGATGGACTACTGTAGGATCTGGTAGACTTAGAGTTGTGGATAGAAGGCATGTCCCACAGTCTGTGGCTCTTCTTAATTCTTTTGAGGCACTTTCAGAGTGTAGTGGTAAGATGGATGTAGGCTCAGACACCATAGTTGAGGAACCACCATCCCCTATGCCTAAGGTAGGGATGCACCGATACCACTTTTTTAAGACCGAGTACCGATACTTTTTAAAAGTACTCACCGATACTTTTCTTTAATGTCATGTGACGCTTTCCAAAAAGAACAGACCATATAAAAATGCCCCCAGCTCACATGTATATCCCCCCGATATAGATATATATATATATATATATATATATATGTGACGTTTGGGGGCCCACAGAGCACGTGCACAATGTCTTTCACAAACAAAACAGTTTTATTCACCCTTTCAGGGCAATCAAAAAGGCAACATAATAAGTACACGCTTTGGTTCAGCGAAATTAAAGCAAAGTCCTGATCTTCAGCACAAATAAACAGAGAAATAATAGTGGCTCACCAACGCTTTAAACAGTCCCAAACCTGGGGAATCCTTTCCCCAGTATGTAGAAGCCTCTCCAGCAAGGCACAGCACGTCTCCTGCTTTTGGAACACAAACACACAGCTTCCACTGATTACTTTCCTTTTCCTGAAATCCCACAATCCTCTCTGGGAGCTGCTGGCTTTAAAACTCTTCCTGGACAGGAAGATTAACCCTGTGGTTGCCCTTAAAGGGTCCACAACCCAAATAGGGGTGAAACATATTGTCCATCCAGGACCCAGCCCTGCCGACCTCTACATATCCCCCCCTCTGTCTCAACGCGGAGGTGTTTGAGGCAACAGTAGACAGCCCACAATGCATCCGGGACAGGGCATCAGCATTTTGGTGCTGTTTCCCAGGCCTGTGTTCTACCACAAAGTTAAACTCCTGGAGAGACAGGAACCACCTGGTAACCCTGGCATTAGCGTGGCGGTGCTGTCTCATCCAGGTCAATGGGGCATGGTCAGACACTAAACGGAACTTCCTGCCCAACAGGAAGTATCTCAAAGAATCCAAGGCCCACTTTATGGCCAAGCCCTCTCTTTCCACCACAGCGTAGTTTTTCTCCGCTGCCGTCAGTTTCCTACTAAGAAAAACCACGGGGTGCTCTTCCCCATTGACTTCTTGGGATAGCACAGCCCCCAAACCCTCACTTGAGGCATTCCGTCTGTACAATGAACTCCCTCATGAAATCAGGGACTACCAGCACTGGGTGCTGACACAACGCATTTTTAAGCTTCTCGAAGGCATCTTCAGCATTGGCATTCCATTGAATCATCACTGACTTCCTACCTTTCGTCAGGTCAGTCAGTGGTGCAGCAATAGAGGCAAAATTGGGGACAAACCGCCGGTAATACCCCACTATACCCAGAAAAGCACGAACCTGCCTCGTCGTGAGGGGGTGTGGAGCCAGTTCTGGATAGCCTCTACTTTGTTAAATTGTGGCTTTACCAGACCCCTGCCTACGACATATCCCAGGTACTTAGCTTCCTCCATCCCTACCGCACTTTTCTCAGGGTTAACAGTAAAGCCCGCTTTTCTCAAACCGTCCAAAACTGTCTGAACCCGGGGAAGATGGGACTCCCAATCTGGACTGAAGATGACAATGTCATCCAGGTAGACCGAGGTATATCTCAGGTAGGGGCGGAGCACCCTATCCATCGCTCGTTGGAAGGTGGCCGGGGCTGAGTGTAACCCAAAAGGCATCCGCTTATAATGAAAATGACCCTCTGGAGTGGAAAAAGCAGTCTTTTCCCTGGCTTCCTTGGTCAGGGGTATCTGCCAGTATCCCTTAGTAAGGTCCAGGGTGGTGATATAACGGGCCGGACCCAATTTCTCTATTAATTCATCCACCCTTGGCATGGGATACGCGTCAAATTTTGACACCTCGTTAAGTTTCCTGAAGTCATTGCAGAATCGCAGAGTGCCGTTGGGCTTCGGTACCAACACGATGGGGCTCGACCATTCACTCTGTGACTCCTCAATGACATCAAGCTGAAGCATTTTTTTAACCTCTTCAGAAACAGCCTTTCTATGGGCTTCTGGGATGCGGTACGGCTTTACCCGAACCTTTACATGGGGTTCCGTCACAATATCATGTTTAATCCCGGACGCGTGTCCCGGTAGTCCTGAAAACATGCCTTTGTTTCTTTGCAGAAACTCCTTAACTTCTTGGGTTGGGGTTTGGACACAGGTGGCAGCAATGTGTACTGCGTCAACACCATCAGACTCTATACCCACCCCAACCATGGCGGACACCTCTCGGTCTCTCCAGGGTTTTAACAAATTTATGTGGTAGATCTGGTATGGTTTTCTTTTCCCAGGCTGATGCACTCGGTAGTTTACTTCCCCTACTTTTTCAACCACCTCATATGGTCCCTGCCACTTGGCTAGGAACCGACTTTCCACCGTGGGTATAAGTACTGCTACCCGGTCCCCCACCTGAAATTGCCGCAGCTTGGCTGACCGGTTGTACACCCTTTTCTGGGCCTCCTGAGCTTTCTGCAAATGTTCCTGTACCAAAGGCATCACTTTAGAAATTCTCTCTCTCATCTGAGAGATATGTTCAATGAGCGATTTGTGTGGAGAGGACTCACTTTCCCATGTCTCCTTTACCAAATCTAGCAATCCCCGGGGTCTGCGACCATAAACCAGCTCAAAAGGTGAAAACCCCGTGGAGGCCTGAGGAACCTCTCGAATGCAAACAGCAGTGCGGGAAGCAAATGATCCCAGTCTCTTCCATCTCTCTGCACAACCCTTTTAAGCATCATTTTCAGAGTTTTGTTGAATCTTTCTACCAGACCATCCGTCTGAGGGTGATAAACAGATGTTCGCAACTGCTTGATTTGGAACAACTTGCACACATCTGCCATCACCCGGGACATAAATGGGGTCCCCTGGTCTGTCAAAATTTCCCTTGGCAGGCCAGTTCTCGAAAACATAAAAAACAACTCCCGCGCAATGGCCTTTGATGTAGGGTTTCTTAAAGGAACCGCCTCTGGATACCTTGTGGCATAATCAAGAACCACCAGGATATATCGGTGTCCCCGAGCAGACTTCTCTAAGGGACCCACTATATCCATAGCGATGCGCTCAAAGGGCACCTCAATTATTGGCAGAGGCACCAAGGGGTTCCTATAATGGGGTGCTGGGGCAGTTAACTGGCAAACAGGGCAGGAGGAACAGTACCTCTTAACTGCGGCACCAATCCCTGGCCAGTAAAACCGGTCTGTTATCCGGGCCTCGGTTTTCTCAGCTCCCAGGTGACCACCTAGAGCATCATTGTGAGCCAGATCCAGCACCATTCTCTGGTAGGGCTGGGGTACTAGTAATTGTTCCACAATTTCTCCCCGAATTTCTGATACCCGGTAGAACAGATCATTATTGACCGCAAAGTGAGGAAATCTTTTCTCTGCATCTGGTGCTTGAGGTACCCCACTGACAACAGTTACCTGTTCGCGAGCATTTATCAACATCGGGTCACCCATTTGAGCCCTGCCAAATGCACCTCTGGACACCATCTAAGTCAGGGTGTACTGGATAATTAGAACCCTCCCCCTCATCCACCCCAAGTGTAATATCTACAGGGGATAATTCCTCTTCATCCTCTCCTACCATAACCAGCACGGGAGAGGATTCCCCCTCCTTGGGTGTCAACTCAGGTTGAGGAGCTAGGACACTCACATCAGTTACAACATTCTTATTTTGAACACATTTGAACAACTCCTCATCAACAGTGTCCACAGTCATGTTTGGTGGGGGTGACCCTGAATTGTTCCCCAGTTCGATGGGCAGTTCAGTTTGTGCCAAGCACCACAGTTCAGCAAACAAGGGGCAGTCCCGTCCCACAATCACATCATGTATCAGAGTACTCACCACCCCGACCTCTTGGGTGACCGAAGTGTTCCTGGCGGAAATGGTGACAGGGATCAGCGGATACTCCCGAGTATCCCCATGGATACAGACAACCCGGAGGGTTCTTTGTACTGGACCGAGCCTTCCGACTACCCGGGCATGCACCAGGGTGACCATACTCCCAGAGTCCAGGAGAGCTTTGGCTGGGCGGTGATTCACCCACACAGTACATTCAAACTGACCCCCCTCTAGGTCAAGGTGGGTAGTGCACGTTGTGAGGGTGTAGAAAGACACTCTCCGAGCGGATCCACACTCCATGGGCTCCTCCTGTAGCGGACACTGTGCCCGGGTATGGCCCCAGGCGCGACACCTCCAACACTGTATATCGCCAGCAGTTCGGGTAGCGACAGGCCTCTGCAGCACCGAGGAAGATGATTTTGGGGTGCTGGTTCCCGGATCCAGTGACGCTTCCCTCCGAGGAACTGAAGCAGGCCTCACAGGCGGTGGCAAGACTGGTCCTCGACGACTGGTTGGTCTGAGCAGGTCCTCCACCACGGTGTATCTCTCCACCATCTCGACTACCAGCTGCAGTCTTGGGGTCCCCATGGCTGACCCAGCGCTGTAGATCCTTTGGTAGAGACCTCAGGTAGTGGTCCATCACAACCCTTTCGACCATTTGCTCTCTAGTCAGGGTCTCTGGCTGCAACCACTTTTTAACCAGCTGTCCTAAGTCATGCATCTGGGACCGGGGTGGCTGGTCAGGGCAGTACTTCCAGCAGTGAACACGTTGAGCCCGGACAGCAACAGTTACCCCAAGGCGGGCCAGAACCTCAGCTTTCAGCCGGTCATAATTCTTTGCATCTTCTAGGGGCAGGTCAAAATATGCCTTTTGAGGGTCTCCTGTCAGAAACGGGGCAAGGAGACCGGCCCATTGGTCTTGGGGCCACCCCTCTCTCTCAGCAGTCCTTTCAAACGTGGTAAGAAATGCTTCCACATCATCACTGGCAGACAGTTTTTGGAGGAAATGACTGGCCCTTATGGAGACATGGTTACCAGTAGTGACCACTGCTTGATCACGTCCAGGTGCAAGTTGCTGCATGGCCTCCCGCAGGGCATTGATCTGCGTCTGTGTGGCTACCTGCTGTGCTGCAAGTTGTGCAGCCAGCAAATGGGTGCTTTCTTGTTGGGCAGCAACAGCCTGTGCCAGGGCTTGTTGCTGCTGAGCCATTGCCTCTTCATGGCGAGTCTGGGCCTGCACACTGACAAAAACCATCTGCTTAACGAGCTCCTCCATAGCTGTGAACTTCAGTGCAGCCTTAGCCCAGGACATGCAATCAGAACACTGTCCTTTAAAAATGTCAGGTTTTTTTTTTTTTTCTCACAAAAATTCCTCTTGCTTGGCGTGTGAGGGGTAGCAAATTGCCCGCATTCGAAACACCAGTTGTGACGTTTGGGGGCCCACAGAGCACGTGCACAATGTCTTTCACAAACAAAACAGTTTTATTCACCCTTTCAGGGCAGTCAAAAAGGCAACATAATAAGTACACGCTTTGGTTCAGCGAAATTAAAGCAAAGTCCTGATCTTCAGCACAAATAAACAGAGAAATAATAGTGGCTCACCAACGCTTTAAACAGTCCCAAACCTAGGGAATCCTTTCCCCAGTATGTAGAAGCCTCTCCAGCAAGGCACAGCACGTCTCCTGCTTTTGGAACACAAACACACAGCTTCCACTGATTACTTTCCTTTTCCTGAAATCCCACAATCCTCTCTGGGAGCTGCTGGCTTTAAAACTCTTCCTGGACAGGAAGATTAACCCTGTGGTTGCCCTTAAAGGGTCCACAACCCAAATAGGGGTGAAACATATTGTCCATCCAGGACCCAGCCCTGCCGACCTCTACAATATATATATATTATATATATATATATATATATATATATATATAATTCATACTGCCCCAGCTCATGGATTTGCCCCCCCAGCTCACACATTGTTATGCCCCCCAGCTCACACATGGATATGCCCCCCCAGCTCATGGATATGCCCCCCCAGCTCATGGATATGACCCCCCCAGCTCTCACATATGCCCCAGCTCATGGATATGCCCCCCAGCTCATGGATATTGCCCCCCAGCTCATGGATATTGCCCCCAGCTCATGGATATGCACCCCAGCTCATGGATATGCACCCCAGCTCATGGATATGCACCCCAGCGATACTTACCTTCCTGGGCGCCGCCGGGAATGTCTCCGCGCGCGCGCTCGTTTAAAGGACCCCAGCCGCGACCACGTGGGACCATGTGATCACGGCTGGGGTCCTTCCAACGAGCGCGCGCGGGGAAACTTTCCCGGCGTCGCCCAGGAAGGTAAGTATGAGCGGAGAGCAGCTGCAGGGCCTGTCTGAATGCTCTATCTGCATTCAGACAGGCCCTGCAGCTGCTTAGTTGTTTATACTTACCTTCCTGGGCGACGCCGGGAATGTCTCCGCTCGTGCGCTCGTTGGAAGGACCCCAGCCGTGATCACATGGTCCCACGTGGTCGCGGCTGGGGTCCTTCCAACGAGCGCACGCGCGGAGACATTCCCGGCGGCGCCCAGGAAGGTAAGTATCGCAGAGAGCTCCAGGGGCGGCTGTCTGAATGCCGATAGAGCATTCGGACAGCCGCCGCAGCCCCTCGGATGCCGGCAAGCCGGCTCAATGCCGGCTTCCGGTATCGGAAAAAATATCGGGGGGTACTGCACGAGTACCAAGTACTCCTGCAGTACCCAGTATCGGCCCCGATACTAGTATCGGTATTGGTGCAACCCTAGCCTAAGGTATGCAGGACTGCAACCAAGAACAATAAGGAAAAGGTGGGACATGATAGAAGGCAATTGTTGCTGGGTGATTCTATCATAAGAGGTGTTGAGCTGGAGAGTAGTGGTTTGGTGAGATGTCTTCCTGGGGCTACTGCTCATAGAGACAAGAGACGTATTCTCAATATTGTCAAACAAGCAAAGCAGCAAGGGGAAGTGGATGTTCTAGTCCATCTAGGGACAAATGACTTGGCTAGCAATGAGGTTTCTGAGAGTAAGGATGATTTTTGTGTTCTTGGAGGTGAAATACAGCAGATTGCGTCCACTGTGTCATTCTCTGAAGTTCTGCCTGTGCATAACATTCAGGATAGGCAGATGCGCAATAGGGAATTTAATTTGTGGCTTCGGGAATGGTGTCGGGAGCAAGGATTTGGCTTTGTGTCCCATGATAGCTCTAATTGGAGCAGAAAGGAACTGTATAAAAAAGATGGTTTGCATCTTACTCATAGGGGAACATATGTTCTCAGTGAGAAGTTCAAAGGTTTCACAAAGAAATATTTAAACTAGGAGGGGGGGACAAAAGGGTAAAAAACAATCTGCCTGATTGTCCCCCAAAACTAAATCGGAGGGTGCAAGCAACATGCGAGGTAAAAAATGACAAGCTCAGAGTCGTGTCTATAAATATACGTATCTGGCGGCGCGATTGCAGTCGCTTCTTGGTATTCAGATGGTCCTCACGGTGTGTATCATAAATGTCCAATTTGGATTATATATATAAAAAACACAAATGGCAGAATAATAGTGCAGGGTGTATATACAATGTTGGAATAGATGACAATAAATGGTTCCACTCACAGACAGAGAGCCCCGTCACTGGCTCTGAGTGGTTCCAAACATCTGGGTCCTTTGTCTTCTTAAGAATATTTAAAGGAGACCCACTCCCTTTAAAGTTGGTATTTTCTTTGTCTCGTCAGATATGTAAGAAAACATAAACACAAGGACCTTCTTGTGTAGATCTACCACAATATTGGTCATATATATGGTGATAATATCAACTCACATTGGGTGGAGCTTAGAACCAAGCTCTGGGTGGAAATGCCGGTGGATTTATTGAATAGGTTAAATCCACGAATACCTCTGAATTCCAAAACAGCAGGGACCAGACTTTTCTTTATAAAAGAAAAATCTTTAATTTAAAACATAAGATAAAATAAAGTAGATCATGTTAAAATTAACACAAAGATGCTCTGTAAGTCGCCAGAACGCGTTTCGCCATAAGATTAGGCTTCTTCAGCTGGTTTACAGAGATACTCTGTAGTGTACCATATATATAGTCCCTTGATTGGGTATTAAGAGGTCCCATGTGTTTTGAATGTCCAGAAAATAGGTTGGCGTGCGTGTCACGCCTCCATCTGTCTGCTCGCGTTGTTTGCCGCCATCTTGCGCATGCGCAGTAGTGACCCATGCGTTCCATGCGTTTCAACTTGGTGTTTCCGCTATTTCCCATTGGGTTGATGGATAAAGAGCAACTTCCGTGCGGAGATCGCGAACATAAACATAATAGAGATCTCCCTGCAGAACACCATACATTTTTGGGGGTTATATAACTTGGTATAATTCAAATAGATTAGACAAAATAGACCAACTCCTTCCCGGTGCAATAAGCACAACTATGGCGGATGTACATAATCTGGAGTGGTATAGATTATAAATTGAGGATGTGTAAATAGGGGGATTTCCCATACATTTCATATGGCAAGGGATGGTGTCTTCTACCCCTAAGCAGTTAATATAAGGAGATAATTATGTCCTTAAAGGCTTATATGTATGATAGTATGATTTAAAATGACTTTAAACTAAATTGATATTATTAAAAGTGATGTGGAATATGTGAGTTTATTCCCTACCTATTTGCCTATGTTATATTGGGGGTGGGCAACCCATCTGTGTATTATTAATATATTTTGTGTGGCTTCTTAGTTTCAATAGTATAATGCTGTCATAAAGATGACATTATCTAGCAATAATCAAATGTGGTGTAGAAAAGATATAATAAAGACGAGATCTGATGTGATCCAAATATTGTGGCAAATGAAATTATAATATATCAGATTAAGGTGTATATTATTGTCATCTATTCCAACATTGTATATACACCCTGCACTATTATTCTGCCATTTGTGTTTTTTATATATATAATCCAAATTGGACATTTATGATACACACCGTGAGGACCATCTGAATACCAAGAAGCGACTGCAATCGCGCCGCCAGATACGTATAATTATACCTGTTGTCACATTGGTTTGGGGGAGACCTCTATATATCTGGTCTGGCATTGGTATACTGGTGGTGGAACTTATCTGGGCGCTGACCATCTTTTTGTATTGTGTGTTAATCTGAATGGTAAATTCCCTCACTGGTCATACAGCAGCCCACTTATGTCTCTCACGGAGTTTAGAAGCAGGATTGGAAGTAATGTTGAATCTATGTTGGGTAGTACTTTTGTCACGTCACAATTGAAAGAATTCAAAGGGGAGATCAACAAAAGACCTTTGGTAGAATTAGAAAAAAACTTAATTAAAGAGACCAAAATCAAATTAGAAATAGCGACGCTTGAGAAATATAGGAAAGATAAAATCACACCAAGAGGGCTAAGATTCCACAAAAATCCATCTTCAGAGAAAGACGATCCCGAGTTTATCACGGGATGGAATTCACTATTAGAGGGATTTGCAGTTACCATGATGGAATATGTCATACAAAAAAAGAAGAAAAACTCCCTAAACTCAATGTCTTGGTTGACCAACTATCCCAACAAATTGAACAAGAATATTCAAGTGAGGAGATGATGGATATCAACAAGACACTGGGCGAAAAAATTAGAAAAAATAGAAAGTGAAGTATTAATTATCAAAAAACGCAAATACGAAAGAGATGTGGATGACTATAGGAGAGGTATGGTACACAAGATGTACCAAGATAACAATACAGAACCCCTATTTAGAGAACCTAAAGAGGTAGAATTTAATACAGACAATCGCTCAGGAGGTAGTTGGCGTTGGGGAAACAGGAATAACAATAGGAGTAACTACCAGAGAGATGGGAGAAATGAATATAGACATGACCATCAGAATAACTGGAGACGCAACACTCAACAGAGATATTATAATCCCCGCCCGTGGAATAATGACAACCACGAAACCCCATATAGGGGTCCCTATAATGCCCCCCCATATAAAAGAGCAACAAATAGAGACCACAGCGGCAATAGGGTGAGACAATGGGAAACACCAAATCACCATAACTATGGATCAGATAGGCTCCAGACCTATAATAATGATTCCCGTCCCGATAGACAATACAGGGTGATTGGGAAAGATAGAGCCGCACCAATAAGAGAAAGAAATGAGGTGGAGAACAAGATCCCACTGACGAATAGATTCTCTACATTAAAAGACAATCAAGAAGATGAGGTTTTTTGGAAAGATCCCCTGAACAGGGAGGGCAGACAAGCGGAGTATCGGGACACGGATGTAAGACCAGAAAGGGGAGGAGCTCAAAAAAGACCCTGGGAAAGATCGGAAGGGGAACGAGAGCAGGAAAATCTGTACGTAAAAGAAAAGCGAGAAAAGAGATAGTTCCAGCTAAAGGCATCTTTAATTTGAGCAATAGGACCTTTTCAAGAACGGAAATTAGTGTCCTCAATAAAGGCCTTAAATTTGCACCCACTAAGCGTCTAGATAAATTTAGCGTATACATCGATTTACAACGTTTTAAACGTAAGCTTAGTTTAAAAAAATTCTTCTTGAAAAATCCAATTGAAAGAAACGCCATACAGAATTCCAGCCCAGTAGCCCCTACTCCGACTGTCCACACCAATTTAAAGAATAATTCCAAATTCTTCCCACGCCACATGGTCTCAGACGAAATAAAAGTTTTTGAGACCCTGGTTATGAACGATGTAGAAAGAATGTCAACTAATAAAGTTAACAATTTTAATCTGACCAAGGAAGAAAACCAAGCCCTTAAGGACCTCCAGAAAGATCAGACTATAGTCATAAAGCCCGCCGATAAAGGCGGGGGCACTGTAATTCTCTCGAAAGAACAATATAATGAAGAGGTGTTTCGCATATTAAATGACGAGACAACCTATGGTAAACTTAAAAAAGACCCCATTAAGGATATAAGAAACGAGCTTGAATCCCTACTCCAGGGGGGTAATAAGAAAGGTATTCTAACAAAATCAGAACTTGACTATCTATTAATGGAATTCACAAAGACACCACACTTCTATATCTTGCCAAAGATTCATAAGGACCCATTAAAACCTCCGGGAAGACCTATAGTGGCTGGAATAGACTCTATAACCAGCCACCTGTCAGAATATGTTGACATACTACTCCAACCTATTGTCCAAACCATTCCATCGTATCTTAAAGACACCCTAAGTATGCTACACATGTTGAAGGAATTGAGTTGGCAAGATGGAGATATCATGGTGACATGCGATGTAAACGCGCTATACAGTAGCATTCCCCATGATATGGGGATAATGTACTGGAAGAAGAGATCTCCAGGTATAACCCGATAGGAGATGACCAAAAGTCCTTCATTATAGATAGTATCAAGTTTATACTTCAGCACAATTACTTTAAGTTTGAGGATGACTACTATATTCAGCTGAGAGGCACAACGATGGGCACTAAATTTGCGCCCAGCTACGCCAACCTTTACATGTCCGGTTGGGAAAACAGGTTCATGTACGGTTCGCGTAGCTGGGCGCAGGGCCATGTTCTAGGGCGATACATCGATGATTTGTTTTTCATTTGGAGAGGGGGTAAAGATAACCTATGTGTTTTCTTGGAAGAACTTGACAATGCCGAATGGGGCATTAAATTAGCCCATCACTGGAGTTCAGAAGTGATCCATTTTTTAGATCTCGAGATATACAGAGAAGGAGATATTATAAAATCAAAAACCTTTTTTAAGGAAGTCGACACCAATACGTATATAGACCATACTAGTTGTCACCACCCTTTGTGGCTAAAGGCGGTCCCTAAAGGACAATTTACCCGTCTGAGACGAAACTGTACAGATATAGAGACCTATAAAGTACAAGCCAATACCTTAAAGGAAGATTTTATAGCCAAGGGATATAATGAATTGGATCTAGACCATACTATTTCAAATATAATGCAGGACGATCGTAATGAATTGCTTAAGTACAAACCTAAAAAGAAGAAGGGAGAAGAAATTCTCTTTATTTGTGATTATAGCAATAGAGCTAATGATATCAAAAAGATTTTAAAGAAACATTGGCACGTCCTAAAGAACGATGGTGATTTGAAAGAATACATAGGAACAACACCTAAGGTTATATTCCGAGGCACTAAAAACTTAAAAACTAATTTGGTACACGGTAAATCTAAGAAAAAAATACTGGGTAAAGACTTCTTTGGATTAAAGGAGGGTTTCTATCGTTGCGGCCAGTGTTTGGCTTGCAGATCCACTACCAACAAGAAGGAGTTCATTAGCACATATACCAATTTAAAATCTAAAAAATCTGTCAAAATAAATGGAGTGCTAAATTGCTGCTCCAAAAATATAGTATATATGCTTGAATGCCCTTGTGGTCTGCGCTATATAGGCCGCACTAAGAGAGCTCAACGTAAGGATCAGTGAACATGTGCGTAATATTAAGAATGGTTTTGAGAAACACTCCGTCTCTCTTCATTTTAAAAACAAACATAACAGCTCCCCTATTGGTATAAAATTTTGGGCTATCAAACAGATTAAGAAAAGGGATGTCGAAGAAAATATATTAAATAGGCTGGGGAAAGAAGAGATGAGGCTTATCTTTGATAATGGCACGCTGACACCCAATGGTTTAAATGATGATTTTGAATTAGTTCATTTTCTGTAATGTGTACACCAACTCCTTCTTTGTGCACTTACTACAACCTCCAATAGTATTGATCTCAATGGGTATGTGAGGCAGTTTGGCACCATAATTGATATATGTAAATAATTGAATTTAAAAATAATAAAAAAAAAAAAAAATATACACCTTAATCTGATATATTATAATTTCATTTGCCACAATATTTGGATCACATCAGATCTCGTCTTTATTATATCTTTTCTACACCACATTTGATTATTGCTAGATAATGTCATCTTTATGACAGCATTATACTATTGAAACTAAGAAGCCACACAAAATATATTTAATAATACACAGATTGGGTTGCCCACCCCAATATAACATAGGCAAATAGGTAGGAGAATAAACTCACATATTCCACATCACTTTTAATAATATCAATTTAGTTTAAAGTCATTTTAAATCATACTATCATACATATAAGCCTTTAAGGACATAATTATCTCCTTATATTAACTGCTTAGGGGTAGAAGACACCATCCCTGTGCCATATGAAATGTATGGGAAATCCCCCTATTTACACATCCTCAATTTATAATCTATACCACTCCAGATTATGTACATCCGCCATAGTTGTGCTTATTGCACCGGGAAGGAGTTGGTCTATTTTGTCTAATCTATTTGAATTATACCAAGTTATATAACCCCCAAAAATGTATGGTGTTCTGCAGGGAGATCTCTATTATGTTTATGTTCGCGATCTCCGCACGGAAGTTGCTCTTTATCCATCAACCCAATGGAAATAGCGGAAACACCAAGTTGAAACGCATGGAACGCATGGGTCACTACTGCGCATGAAAGGTGGCAAACAACAACGCGAGCAGACAGATGGAGGCGTGACACGCACGCCAACCTATTTTCTGGACATTCAAAACACATGGGACCTCTTAATACCCAATCAAGGGACTATATATATGGTACACTACAGAGTATCTCTGTAAACCAGCTGAAGAAGCCTAATCTTATGGCGAAACGCGTTCTGGCGACTTACAGAGCATCTTTGTGTTAATTTTAACATGATCTACTTTATTTTATCTTATGTTTTAAATTAAAGATTTTTCTTTTATAAAGAAAAGTCTGGTCCCTGCTGTTTTGGAATTCAGAGGTATTCGTGGATTTAACCTATTCAATAAATCCACCGGCATTTCCACCCAGAGCTTGGTTCTAAGCTCCACCCAATGTGAGTTGATATTATCAATATATATGACCAATATTGTGGTAGATCTACACAAGAAGGTCCTTGTGTTTATGTTTTCTTACATATCTGACGAGACAAAGAAAATACCAACTTTAAAGGGAGTGGGTCTCCTTTAAATATTCTTAAGAAGACAAAGGACCCAGATGTTTGGAACCACTCAGAGCCAGTGACGGGGCTCTCTCTGTCTGTGAGTGGAACCATTTATTGTCATCTATTCCAACATTGTATATACACCCTGCACTATTATTCTGCCATTTGTGTTTTTTATATATATAATCCAAATTGGACATTTATGATACACACCGTGAGGACCATCTGAATACCAAGAAGCGACTGCAATCGCGCCGCCAGATACGTATAATTATACCTGTTGTCACATTGGTTTGGGGGAGACCTCTATATATCTGGTCTGGCATTGGTATACTGGTGGTGGAACTTATCTGGGCGCTGACCATCTTTTTGTATTTCGTGTCTATAAATGCTCGCAGTTTAGTCAATAAAATCAATGAACTGGAGGCAATGATGGCAGCTGAAAAAGTAGATTTAGTTGCGGTTACTGAGACATGGTTCAGTGAGAAAAATAACTGGGACATAACAATACCGGGGTACTCTTTATATAGAAAAGACAGAGAAGGTAGGAAAGGAGGAGGAGTGGCCCTGTATGTGAAAAACAACATAAAAACGAACCAAATAAAAGTGAGCGAGGTGAACATAGAGTCAGTTTGGGTTACGCTAACATTTGGCAATCATACAGTAGCTCGTGTAGGTGTGATCTATAGACCCCCTGGACAAGTAGAAGAGCTAGATAATCTGCTGCTTGAGGAAATAGCCAAAATGTCAATGAAGGGGGAAGTTATTATCATGGGGGACTTTAATGTGAACTGGAAAACCAAAACAGCTGGGTGCACCAGGAGTACAAATATTCTAAACTCCCTACTGGGATTATCTCTAACACAAGTAGTTGAGGAGCCGACCCGTAAAGAGGCCATATTGGATTAAATACTCACAAATGGAGGTTTGGTATCGGACGTTGTTGTAGGTGAAAATTTGGGATCTAGTGATCACCAGTCAGTGTGGTTTAATATAAGAACAGGGATGGAGCCGCACCACACAAAAACAAAAGTTTTAGACTTTAAAAAAAACAGATTTTTCTAAAATGAGACTTTGTGTGAAGGAGTCATTATCAGACTGGAGGAGTTTAAAGGGAGTCCAGGAGAAATGGGATTATTTAAAGGAAGCATTATTGAAGGCCACAGGCAAAGCTGCCACCCTACCTGAATAGACTGCTTCCCCCAGCAGCTCCCTCATCCTATAACCTCAGATTCAGGACCAGCACCTTACTTGCAATACCACAATACAAAAAGACAGTGGCTCGGTCCTCATTTTCCTACAGAGCACCACAATTATGGAATAACCTCCCAGACATCATCAAATCTTCCCCCAGTCTTAAGTCACTCAAAAGCTCCTTACTAACATACCTCAATACAGAATGTACCTGTAAACATGTAACATAATGACTATATACAGAATCCACCTGTAAACATGTAACCTAGTGACTATATTTCCTACATATTTTTTCTGTTAATCTGTATATTTGTGGGGTTTTTTTTTTAATATCTTGCATTGTATTACTTTGTATTTCTGTAACTGTAACACTTCAATGTTCTTGAACCCAGGACATGCTTGAAAACGAGAGAAATGTCAATGTATCCTTCCTGGTAAAATCCTTTATAAATAAATAAATAAATAAATAATTGCATTCGGCTTGTTAGCAAAAACAAAAAAGGGAAGAAACCACGGTGGTCTCTGCAAAAGTGGCCAAAATAGTGAAGAACAAAAAGACAGCATTCAATAATTATAAAACAACTCAGGCAAACCTATAAGATTAGGCAGAAAGAGGCAAAGCAATTTATAAGAGCTTCCAAAGCACACGCAGAAGAGAAAATGGCTCAGTCAGTAAAAAAGGGGGACAAAACATTTTTTAGATACATAAACGAGAAAAGAAAAGTAAAACAAGGATTAGTTAGATTAAAAACAAAGGAAGGAAGGTATGTAGAAGAGGATAAAAGTCTCGCTGACTGCCTCAATGATTATTTTTGTTTAGTCTTTGCAGAAGAAAAGGAAGGAAAGGGACCTCAGTTAGGAAGAAACACTAACGAGACATTTACATATCAGTTTACAGAGGAGGAGGTTCTACAGCAGCTGTCTAAAGTAAAGACAAATAAGTCAATGGGGCCTGATGGGATCCACCCTAAATTATTAAAAGAGCTCAGTGATGTAATAGCAAAACCGTTAACAGATTTATTTAACCATTCCTTGCTAATGGGAGTCGTCCCAGAAGACTGGAAATTAGCAAACGTTGTGCCCATTCACAAGAAGGGTAGTAGGGAGGAATCTGGGAACTATAGGCCAGTTAGTCTCACGTCAGTAGTGGGGAAATTAATGGAAACCATGTTAAAGGAAAGGATTGTTGAACATCTAAAAACACATAGATTACAGGATCAGAAACAACATGGGTTTACCTCAGGGAGATCATGCCAAACTAATCTTATTGATTTTTTTGATTGGGTAACAAAAATAATAGACACAGGTGGTGCAGTAGACATTGCTTATTTAGATTTCAGTAAGGCTTTTGATACTGTTCCGCATAGAAGGCTTATCAATAAATTGCAATCTTTGAGCTTGGATTCCAATATTGTTGACTGGATTAGGCAGTGGCTGAGTGACAGGCAACAGAGGGTTGTGGTAAATGGAGTTTATTCGGCGCAAGGTCTTGTTACCAGTGGGGTACCTCAGGGGTCAGTACTTGGACCCATTCTCTTTAATATTTTTATTAGTGATATTGCAGAAGGTATTAATGGAAAAGTATGTCTTTTTGCTGATGACACAAAAATTTGCAACAGGGTTGACGTTCCTGGAGGGATCAGCCAAATGACAAATGATTTAGGTAAACTAAAAAAATGGTGGGAGTTGTGGCAATTGAGTTTTAATGTGGATAAGTGCAAGATAATGCACCTGGGACGTAAAAACCCAAGGGCTGAATATAGAATATTTGATACAGTCCTAACCTCAACATCTGAGGAAAGGGATTTAGGGGTCATTATTTCAGAGGATCTAAGGGTAAGTAAGGGAAGTGCTCATGCCACTGTACAGAGCACTGGTTAGACCTCACTTGGAGTACTGTGTGCAGTACTGGAGACCGTATCTCCAGAAGGATATAGACATCTTAGAGAGAGTTCAGAGAAGGGCTACTAAAATGGTGTACGGCTTGAAGGAGAAAAGTTACCAGGAAAGGCTTAATGATCTTAACATGTACAGCTTGGAAAAAAGACGAGACAGAGGAGATATGATAGAAACATTTAAATACGTAAAGGGAATCCACAAGGTAGAGGAAGGGAGTATATTTAAAAGGAAACAAAGTAGCAAAACAAGAGGACATAGTCTTAGATTAGAGGGGCAAAGGTTTAAAAGTAACATCCGGAAGCATTATTTTACTGAGAGGGTGGTGGATACATGGAACAGTCTTCCAGTTGAAGTGGTAGAGGCCAAAATAGTAATTGAATTTAAGCAAGCATGGGATAGGCATAAGGCTATCCTAAACAAAAGATAAATGCAGGTAAAGTATCCATGTAATTGGGCGACTAGATGGGCCGAAAGGTTCTTATCTGCCGACATTTTTCTATGTTTCTATGTTAACCCAGAGAACCCGTTCCAAATCAACCCAGATAACTAGGGCTGTGCAATATTGACAAAATAATCAGATTGCGATTTCTTGAATGAATATTGCGATTGCGATTTTATTTGCGATTTAGCCAATTGTTTTTGCTTTTTCAAACATGCTACATACATTCTAAATGTATTCAGAACATGGATATACTGCCCCCAGCACATGGATGTACTGCCCCAGCACATGGATGTACTGCCCCAGCACATGGAAGTACTGCCCCAGCACATGGAAGTACTGCCCCAGCACATGGAAGTACTGCCCCCAGCACATGGATGTACTGCCCCAGCACATGGAAGTACTGCCCCCAGCACATGGATGTACTGCCCCAGCACATGGATGTACTGCCCCAGCACATGGATGTACTGCCCCAGCACATGGAAGTACTGCCCCAGCACATGGAAGTACTGCCCCAGCACATGGAAATACTGCCCCAGCACATGGAAATACTGCCCCAGCACATGGAAATACTGCCCCAGCACATGGAAATACTGCCCCAGCACATGGAAATACTGCCCCAGCTGCCTAGCTCACCTCTGTGTGGCACGTGTTGGGCTCCCTGTTAACTTCCGGCGGCATGGAGCTTGGGAGCTCGCCTGGGGGAACCATGTGACAAGACGCGAGAACGCGGCTCGTCACATGGTTCCCACTGCGAGCGCCCAAAGCACCATGCCGCCGGAAGTTAACAGGGAGCCGAAAATTGCAGGGTCGGAAATCGCGATTCGATTGCGATTGCAATTAATTGAACAGCCCTACAGAGAACCCGTTCCAAATCAACCCAAACCAACAATGCGTTCCAAATCGACCCAGAGAACCGGTTCCAAAATCAACCCAAACCAACAATGCGTTGCAAAATCAACCCAGAGAACCCGTTGCAAAATCAACCCAGAGAACCCGTTGCAAAATCAACCCAGAGAACCCGTTGCAAAATCAACCCAGAGAACCCGTTGCAAAATCAACCCAGAGAACCCGTTGCAAAATCAACCCAGAGAACCCGTTGCAAAATCAACCCAGAGAACCCGTTGCAAAATCAACCCAGAGAACCCGTTGCAAAATCAACCCAAACCCCAACAATGAGTTCCAATCATCCCAAAGAACCCGTTCCAAATCTACCCAGAGAACCCGTTCCAAATCTACCCAGAGAACCCGTTCCAAATCTACCCAGAGAACCCGTTCCAAATCTACCCAGAGAACCCGTTCCAAATCTACCCAGAGAACCCGTTCCAAATCTACCCAGAGAACCCGTTCCAAATCAACCCAAACCCCAACAATGTGTTCCAATCATCCCAAAGAACCCGTTCCAGATCAACCCATACCCCAACAATGCGTTCCAAATCTACCCAAAGAACCTGTTCCAAATCAACCCAATCCAAAATCATCCCACACCCTACACTATTTCAATCACCCCAAAGAACCTGTTCCAAATGAACCCAAACCCCAGCAACACCTTCCAAATGAACCTATCTAAAATCATCCCACTCCCAACACTGTTCTAATCATCCCAAATAACCTGTTCCAACCAACCCTCAACCCCAACAATACATTCCAGCAAACCAAAAATCCCAACAATCCATTCCAGCCAACCCGAAACCCCAATAATTCATTCCAGCCATCACGAAACCCCAACAATCCATTCCAGCCAACCCGAAATCCCAACAATCCATTCCAGACATCCCAAAACCCCAATAATCCATTCCAGCCAAACCGAAACCCCAACAATCCATTCCAGCCAACCCGAAATCCCAACAATCCATTCCAGCCAACCCGAAATCCCAACAATCCATTCCAGCCATCCCAAAACCCCAATAATCCATTACAGCCATCCCGAAACCCCAATAATCCATTACAGCCAAACCGAACCCCCAACAATCCATTCCAGCCATCCCAAAACCCCAATAATCCATTACAGCCAAACCGAAAGCCCAACAATCCATTCCAGCTAGGGTTGCACCGATACCGATACTTGTATCGATATCGGTGCCTGTCACGGAATGGCCCAGCACCCTCAGCCAGGGGCGGTGCACACGGACATTAGTTTTGGCCATGGACAGTTAGGCGCGGTGGCACGCACGGAGTTTTGAAGTACTTTTTATTAGATGTGGTTATGTGTGATGTGATACAGTGTTCCCAGTTGATTGTGCAATGTATTCCCTTTGTCTGCCTTGCCCGCCGCCATTTTCCGATTGCCTCGTGGCCGTATCAGATTCTTCGAATCGGAAAATGGCCGATTCGAACCATCCGGTTCGAATCGGAAAATGGCCGATTCGGACCATCCGGTCCGAATCGGCGACTCCCCGATCTGAAATGGCCAATGGGTCCTGTGAGGGCGGGCAGGGATTCCCATTGTATTGTAATTTGTGCCAAGTTGATAAATGCCTGAGCTGTGAATAAAAAAGCCAGATTTAGCAGTGCATCCAGCCTCGACTGATGTGTTATTTCTCCGCCGTGCTTCATCTTCTGAGAATCCCTCGCGGTCTCAGGGTACGGTGTCCAAGACGATCCGAACCGAACCGAGCGCTCTGTGCCTGCATCGAGCATCAGGACAGAGGCGCAGCGTATGAGGTTCGGTTCCCAGACCATTTGACGGAGATCCGATCCGAAGGGCGCGGCCGCGTACCGCGCTTCGGTATTGCGAAGGATTGCGGAAAGATCCGAATCCTTTGCCGATCCCGCAAGATCCGAAGCTTCATCCATCCCCGATCCGAAAAGTCCTCCACTTGAGATACGAAGGTTTACCCGCACCGAGATCCGAAACGTTTCCCACATAAGATCCGATCTCCACAGACGTCCCACACCCACAAGGTCAGTGAACCAGCTGCTCGAGACGCTGAGTACCGTAGGGCTCAGTGGTCGGGCTGGTTCTAGGCAGGGGTCCCCTCCACCGCCCGCTAACCCTTCCCCAGGGTCACGCCAGGCCGCACGAGACGCCGGGTGCGCGTCACTCGGTAGTCGGGCCAGCGGTAAGCGACGGGGTCACGCAGATAGAGCACACCCGCAGGCGGAACAACATCCCATTCCGTCATACTGGTGGCAGCGGTGGGATAAGCTCTCTGCAGGCTCCAGGGGGACCCTCATCATGATCGGGTACAGTGCCTACAAACGGGACGTCCTGCGTGGCATGCTGGAGAACCGGGGAGGCGCCCCGGGCTCCAAGAGCCGGGAGACTATGATGGAGGAGTTGAGGAGGATGGACCAAGAGGCGGCGTTCGCGGCGTTGCCTGCGGATATAGCGCCGGCAACCGTACCCGCCGAGCCCGAAGACAGCGACTTTTGCCGGAAGATGCGGGAGCGGATCTCTATGATGGGTCCGGCCCCATCGGAGGCTGAGATGAGGAGTCTGGTCCGGGAACTCGGCCAGGAAGAGGAGCGTGAGAGGGAGCGAACGCACGAGCTGCGGCTGGCTGAAGTGCGAAGCCGACGGAGTAGCCGTTCCCCTTCGGACCGTTACACCGGGCGCAAAGTGCCGTTCCAGGCGTTCAAGGAGTTCCGGGAAGCAGAGGAGGAAATAGAGAGTTACCTCCAGGACTTCGAGCGCCTGTGCCGAGTGCATGAAGTGCACCGTGCCGACTGGGTAAGGATCCTGGCGAGTAAGCTGACCGGTCGGGCCGCCGAGGCTTACCGCACGGTGCCGGATGAAGAGGCCACCAGTTACTCGCACGTCAAGCAGGCGCTGCTGAGCAGATTCGCTGTGACCCCCGAAGCCAGCCGGATGAAGTTCCGGAATTCCTGCCGGCCCAGTGGCGCCACTCACGTGGAGTGGGCCCATCGTTTGCAGCGGGACTTGCGCACCTGGCTCTCGGGAAGCCAAGCGGAGACGGTAACGGAGATTACCCAACTGCTCCTGCTCGAGCAGTTTTTCGAGCACACACCCTCCGCTATCCGGGAGTGGGTGCGCGACAAGAAGCCCCAGACAGTGCAACAAGCGGCCACCTGGGCCGACGAATACACGGACACTCGGAAGTTGTCGGGGGGGGGGGGAGTGGTCCCTGGCCGTCCGCCCAGCTCTACCCGCTCCACCACCCCCACCACCGGCGGTCCGAACGCCGGTAGCACGGCCCACCAGCCGGCCCAACAACATGGCTAATGTCCGGTGCTACGGGTGCAACCAGGAGGGGCATTACAAGCAGTATTGCCCCAACCGACCGGAGTTGACCCGGCCGGCCGCCAGGCCATCGCCGACGGTTCATTGCTGCGACGCCGAAGCTCCGTGGCCGGAGGCCCCGGAGGAATGGGAGCAGCTATGAGGCCGACCCAGTGCAGGCCGCCGCGGACGACAACCGTCGACATCACCGTCAAGCGGTGTGGATAAACGGGCGGCCCGCGGAGGGGCTGCGGGACTCCGGGGCTACCATCACCCTGGTCCGGCCTCACTTGATTCCGTCGAGCGACCGTCTGCGAAGCACTGTTGCCGTACGGGTGGCGGGGGGAAAAGTGCTCCGGCTCGAGACGGCCCGGGTTCACCTGGACTGGGGGAACGGGGAGAAGGAGGTGAGGGTGGGGTTGTTGAGGCAACTGCCGGCCGAGGTGCTCCTGGGTAACGACCTGGGGCGGCTCGTTTACGCTTACTCCACAGATGCAGCTACCCCGGTAACCACTAGGCAACAGAGCCAGCGCCACGACCGGGGCACTCCGAACGGGACCCAGGTGAGATCTCAACCACAGTCATCTCGACCTCCCAAACCTCCCCGACCTCCCAAACCTCCCCGACCCCCTGGGCCTGCCAGATCGCCATCGCCTCCCATATCCCGACAGGACCCGACCCTTCCCTTCCCACCTCACCTCCCATCTCCGTGGAGTACCCTGGAGACGCTTCGCCACCAGACCCAGACCGACCCCACACTACAGGGCTACCGGGACCGAGCCGGTCAGGGCCTGGACGACCAGGGGAAGGACAAGGTAGAGTGGGAGGATGGGTTGCTGTACCGTTACACCGTGAGGGAGGGGGCCAAGAAGAAGCAGGTCCCGCAGAAGCAGTTGGTGGTGCCTCAGGGCCCTAGGCAGGAGCTTCTGCGCTTGGCTCATGACATCCCCCTTGCAGGTCACTTAGGCCAGACGAAAACACGGCACAGGTTGGCGCGCGCGTTTTTCTGGCCCCGCCTTAGCAAAGACACCCGCGACTATTGCCGCACCTGCCCAGTTTGCCAAAAAACTGGGAAGGCTGGGGATCACCCGAAAGCACCCTTGCGGCCCATGCCCATCATTCAGGAGCCCTTTAGCCGGGTGGCGGTCGACATCATTGGGCCGTTGCCACGGCCCAGTGCCACCGGTAAGAGGTACATCCTTACCGTAGTGGATTATGCCACCCGGACCGGCCGAGGCTGTGGCCTTGGCCAACATCCAGGCGGACACCGTAGCGGACGCGCTCCTCCGGGTGTTCACGAGGGTAGGGTTTCCCCGAGAAATCCTATCCGATCAGGGTACCCAGTTCACCGCTGAGCTCACCCAACAGCTCTGGCGTCTCTGTGGTGTTAGGGCGCTGCACAGCGCCCCGTATCACCCTCAGACCAATGGGCTGTGCGAGCGGTTTAATGGGACCCTGAAGCAGCTCATCCGGGCCTTTCAGGGTTATCCAAAGAGATTCGAAAAGTCACCGCACGTTCGGTGACTTTTCGTTCTCTTCAATTCGGTTCCTTTTGCCGATTGCATTTCGGTGACCCTGCGGTGTATTCAGCAAACAGCACAGGGTCCCCGAATTGCAGGGAAAAGCTGCCGAAAACCTGACGAACACTAACCGAATGCATGCTTAAAAACAAGCAAAAACATCTGGATTAACCTTCGAAAAAAGCCGAACAGGAGCCGAACAGGAGCCGAACAGGAGCCGAATCACACAGAGCCGAAGCAGCTGTGACGTAGAGGAGGCAGTGAATAAATTAGAAAAACCATTTGTATGAATCTGGAAAAAGAAACGCTGTTTGCAAAGAAACTACTGAGCGAAAATGTCTGAAATTTTCACAGGAGGTCCAGGGAATGATAATAAAGAGGGCTGTTACAAAAAAAATAAGTTAATTGAAAAAAAAAAAAAAAAAAAAATCGGACTTTTTAAAAAAAATAAAAAAAATCTGAAAATGCTTAAGTATCCTAAAAAATCTATAAATAAAGAGACACTTTGCTGCAGAATTTTATAATGAACGGTTTATTAGATATTGAATAAAAACGGGAATATTTTTAACATTGAAGCCTATGGGATTCTCCTGAATAAATTTGCCGAATGAAACCACCGAATGGCAGGACATTAGGGGAACCTTTCACTGCTGGTTTGTGTTCTCTGAATAGCCGAAGCAGTGCTTCTCTATGGGGATTTCACTGCCCTCGAACAGGAACCGAACAGTCACCGTATGTGCAGGCAATTCGCCAGGATTTGGCGAATTGCCTGCTCTCTGGATAGCCGAATGGCCAGGAAAGGTAACCGAACGCTGATTTTCAGCATTCGGTTACCTTTCTCAAGCAATTCGAATCTCTTTGGATAACCCTGTTTGTGCACGAGAACAGGGATTGGGAGAAGTATCTTCCCCACCTGCTGTTCGCCTACCGGGAGGTTCCGCAGGAATCCACCGGTTACTCCCCCTTTGAGCTGCTGTATGGGCGCCAGGTGCGAGGACCCCTGGATCTGGTTAGGGCTCAGTGGGAGGGGGCACCGGAGGAGGATGGGGTTCCTGTGGTGGATTACGTCCTGAAGCTCCGGGAGCGCTTGGCGGAACTCGCGGGGTTCGTGCAGGAGAACATGGAGACGGCCTAAGCTCAGCAGAAGGCGTGGTACGATCGCGCTGCGTGCAGTCGCTCGTTCTGCGTGGGGCAGAAGGTTCTGGTGCTGAAGCCACAGCGGCAGAACAAGCTGCAGGCGGCCTGGCAAGGTCCCTACAAGGTGGTAACCCAGCTGGGGGATACCACCTATGTGGTTGTCAGCTGCGCAGACACCAGAATCCAGCGGACGTTCCACGTCAATATGCTGAAGGCCTTCCATGAGCGGCCGGAGACGGACGCCATATGCGCGCCGGCTGCCGAGGAGATGGAACCGTTTCCGTTGGAAGAACTTCCGGGGGCAGCCAAGCAGCCTTCCGGGGTGGATCAGGTGCAGCTGGGGGAGGAGTTAGGACCCGAGAAACAGGCGCAGGCGCGGCAGCTGCTTCTCGCCTACCCGGGGGTTTTCTCGGCTCTCCCGGGATACACGGACCAGGCTATCAGGTGGACACGCCCGGTCAGAGACCCCTTCGGCAACCTGCATACCGGCTCCCGGAAGCGGTCCGCGAGTCCATGCGGGCCGAGATCCGGGAGATGCTGGAGCTGGGGGTCATTGAGCCGTCGGCCAGCCCATGGGCGTCGCCCGTGGTCCTGGTGCCCAAGAAGGACGGAACCACCAGGTTCTGCGTCGACTATCGGCGGATAAACGATTGTACCATTACGGACGCTTATCCGATGCCCCGAGTCGACGAGTTGCTAGACCAGATCTCCGGGGGTCATTTCCTGACCACGGTGGATCTGTGCAAGGGGTATTGGCAGATTCCCCTTGCCGAGGAGGCGACCCCGAAGTCGGCCTTCATCACCCCGTTCGGCTTGTACCAGTTTCGAGTCATGCCGTTCGGGATGAAGAACGCCCCTGCTACCTTTCAGCGGTTAATCGATCGCCTTCTCGATGGCCTCCAGGGATTCGCTTGCGCATACCTGGATGATATAGCCATCTATAGCCAGACCTGGGAGGAACATCTGGACCATGTAGGGACTGTCCTGGGCCGGATTAGGGACGCCAACCTGACCCTGAAGCCGGAGAAATGCAAAGTGGGGATGGCTGAAGTACAGTATCTGGGCCACCGGGTGGGGTGCGGGATACAACGGCCAGAGCCCGCTAAAATAGAGGCTATTCTGGATTGGCCCACCCCTGTGACCAAGACCCAGGTCCTCGCCTTTCTGGGCACCGCGGGGTACTACAGAAAATTCGTACCCCATTACAGTGACCTGGCCAAACCCCTGACTGATCTGACAAAAAAATCCCTGCCCCGCCAAGTCCTGTGGTCCCCGGAGTGCGAACAGGCCTTTCGGCAACTGAAGGCCGCCCTGACCCAAGCTCCCCTGCTGGCAGCTCCCAACTATAACAAACGTTTTGTTGTTCACACAGACGCGTCCATGTTCGGACTGGGAGCTGTCCTGAGTCAAGTGGGGGACGACGGGGGGGGATCATCCGGTGGCGTTCATCAGCCGGAAGCTGTTGCCACGAGAGGTGGGGTATGCTGCAGTGGAGAAGGAGTGCCTGGCCTTGGTCTGGGCCCTACGGAAGCTCCAACCCTAGGTCTACGGTCGGTCCTGCACCGTGATGACCGACCATAACCCCTTGGTATGGCTCAACCGAGTGGCGGGGGAGAACGGCCGCCTGTTGCGGTGGAGCCTGGCTCTCCAACCTTTCAATTTTACAATCCAATATCGGCCCGGGTCGCAAAACGGTAACGCAGATGGGTTATCGCGACAGTCGGCCCGGGAACCAGGGGATTGGGGAGCCCCGACTACCTCGGTACGACCCGTTGGGGTCCAACCGAGTGCGTCGGACCTTGGGGAGGGGGAGGAGTGTCACGGAATGGCCCAGCACCCTCAGCCAGGGGCGGTGCACACGGACATTAGTTTTGGCCATGGACAGTTAGGTGCGGTGGCACGCACGGAGTTTTGAAGTACTTTTTATTAGATGTGGTTATGTGTGATGTGATACAGTGTCCCCGTTTGCGTTGTGAAATGTATTCCCTTTGTCTGCCTTGCCCGCCGCCATTTTCCGATTGCCTCGTGGCCGTATCAGATTCTTCGAATCGTAAAATGGCCGATTCGAACCATCCGGTTCGAATCGTAAAATGGCCGATTCGGACCATCCGGTCCGAATCGGCGACTCCCCGATCTGAAATGGCCAATGGGTCCTGTGAGGGCGGGCAGGGATTCCCATTGTATTGTAATTTGTGCCAAGTTGATAAATGCTTGAGCTGTGAATAATAAAGGCAGATTTAGCAGTGCATCCAGCCTCGACTGATGTGTTATTTCTCCGCCGTGCTTCATCTTCTGAGAATCCCTCGCGGTCTCAGGGTACGGTGTCCAAGACGATCCGAACCGAACCGAGCGCTCTGTGCCTGCATCGAGCATCAGGGCAGAGGCGCAGCGTATGAGGTTCGGTTCCCAGACCATTTGACGGAGATCCGATCCGAAGGGCGCGGCCGCGTACCACGCTTCGGTATTGCGAAGGATTGCGGTAAGATCCGAATCCTTTACCGATCCCGCAAGATCCGAAGCTTCATCCATCCCCGATCCGAAAAGTCCTCCACTTGAGATACGAAGGTTTACCCGCACCGAGATCCGAAACGTTTCCCGCATAAGATCCGAAACGTTTCCCACATAAGATCCGATCTCCACAGACATCCCACACCCACAAGGTCAGTGAACCAGCTGCTCGGGACGCTGAGTGCCGTATGGCTCAGTGGTCGGGCTGGTTCTAGGCAGGGGTCCCCTCCACCGCCCGCTAACCCTTCCCCAGGGTCACGCCAGGCCGCACGAGACGCCGGGTGCGCGTCACTCGGTAGTCGGGCCAGCGGTAAGCGACAGAGCACACCCGCAGGCGGAACAACATCCCATTCCGTCATAGTGCCGATACCGGGTACTGCAGGAGTACTTGGTACTCGTGCAGTACCCCCGATATTTTTTTCCGATACCGGAAGCCGGCATTGAGCCGGCTTGCCGGTATCCGAGGGGCTGCGGCGGCTGTCCGAATGCTCTATCGGCATTCGGACAGGCCCTGCAGCAACTCTCCTAACTTTGTTTATACTTACCTTCCTTCAGCGCCGCCGGGAAAGTCTTCGCGCGCGCGCTCCTTGGAAGGACCCCAGCCGCGACCACGTGGGACCATGTGATCGCGGCTGGGGTCCTTCCAACGAGCGCGCGCGCGGAAACTTTCCCGGCGTCGCTGAAGGAAGGTAAGTATTAAACAAAGTGAGCAGCTGCAGGGCCTGTCCGAATGCAGATAGAGCATTCAGACAGGCCCTGCAGCTGCTCTCCGCTCATACTTACCTTCCTTCAGCGACGCCGGGAAAGTTCTCGCGCGCGCTCGTTGGAAGGACCCCAGCCGCGATCACACGGCCCCACGTGGTCGCGGCTGGGGTCCTTCCAAGGAGCGCGCGCGAAGACTTTCCCGGCGTCGCTGAAGGAAGGTAAGTATGACCGGAGTGGGGGGCATATCCATGAGCTGGGGGCATTATCCATGAGCAGGGGGGCATTATCCATGAGCAGGGGGGCATTATCCATGAGCAGGGGGGCATTATCCATGAGCAGGGGGGCATTATCCATGAGCAGGGGGGCATATCCATGAGCAGGGGGGCATATCCATGAGCAGGGGGGCATTATCCATGAGCAGGAGGGCAGGATATCCATGAGCAGGAGGGCAGGATATCCATGAGCAGGGGGGCAGGATATCCATGAGCAGGGGGGCAGGATATCCATGAGCAGGGGGGCAGGATATCCATGAGCAGGGGGCAATTATCCATGAGCTGGGGGCAATTATCCATGAACTGGGGGCAATTATCCATGAGCTGGGGGGCAATTATCCATGAGCTGGGGGGCAGGATATCCATGAGCTGGGGGGGCAGGATATCCATGAGCTGGGGGCATATCCATGAGACCTGGGGGCTTTATAGAAGGTCTGTTCTTCTTGGAAAGCGTCACATGACATAAAATAAAAGTATCGGTAATTGGTATCGGTGAGTACTTGAACAAAAGTATCTGTACTCGTACTCGGTCTTAAAAAAGTGGTATCGGTGCATCCCTAATTCCAGCCATCCCAAAACCCCAACAATCCATTCCAGCCATCCCAAAACCCCAATAATTCATTACAGCCAAACCGAACCCCCAACAATCCATTCCAGCCAAACCCAAAACCCCAAAGAAGAAAATCAACCAGCGCTGCTTGGCAAAGGTGCACTAGTGCCACCTCATTTATTGTGAAAGAGACCACACGTACAGACGTTTCAGGGATACAACCCTTTCCTCAGTGCAAAGTGCCCCAATACACATAATACAGAATATCCCCTTATATACATTACATACATAGGGTAGGCGGTACAGAAATTCTGTGCACACATGGAGAGAATAAACAATCAGAAAGCGCTCATTCACATCTTCATACCGTTTGTAAACAACAAGTACTTTGCGTTGGTCCATGCTGCAATAAGGTACGCTGGCCGGCGTTACAATGATGGCGGACAATGGGCACAGGGAGCATGCGCCGGCCAGGGACCGCCCCGTGGAGCGGGGAGATCGAAACTGGCATGCGCTGGGTCCCATAATAGTCACATGCAGCCTAGGGCCAATCAGCATACAGCCAACATCAAATGGTGCCTGCACTCGGCGAAAAAATTTCTCCATGTGTGCACAGAATTTCGGTACCGCCTACCCTATGTATGTAATGTATATAAGGGGATATTCTGTATTATGTGCAGGGTGGATTTGATTTAAATCAACTCGATTTAAATCATAATTTTTAAAGAGCAGCTGCCATCTCTATCCCGCAGCGGCTACCGTAGGTAGAGGAACTTCATTAAAAAATTGCCAAATTGGATCTCTTTTACGGCCTGCTGCCATTATAGGTTTTTTTCCTTCAAGGAAAGAATGTGATAAACCTCAGGTCATACACACAAAAAGATCCAAAGACTTGTCTGTCTGTGGCTGTGCAGTATTGTGCTCAGAAAGTTTCACTTTCATTTTGTAGTACTGCTTGTCTGCTTGCCACTTCTTCCTCACACTTACAGGGTTATCCAAAGAGATTCGAATTGCTTGAGAAAGGTAACCGAACGCTGAAAATCAGGGTTCGGTTCCCTTTCCTGGCCATTCGGCTATCCAGAGAGCAGGCAATTCGCCAAATCCTGTCGAATTGCCTGCACATACGGTGCCTGTTCGGTGCCTGTTTGAGGGCAGTGAAATCCCCATAGAGAAGCAATGCTTCGGCTATTCAGAGAACACAAACCAGCAGTGAAAGGTTCCCCTAATGTCCTGCCATTCGGTGGTTTAATTCGGCAAATTTATTCAGGAGAATCCCATAGGCTTCAATGTTAAAAATATTCCCGTTTTAATTCAATATCTAATAAACCGTTCATTATAAAATTCTGCAGCAAAAAGTCTCTTTATCTATAGATTTTTTAGGATACTTTAAGCATTTTTCTGAATTTTTTAAAAAAAAATTAAAAGTCCGATTTTTTTTTTTTTTTCAGTTTACTTATTTTTTTTGTAACAGCCCTCTTTATTATCATTCCCTGGACCTCCTGTGAAAATTTCAGACATTTTCGCTCAGTAGTTTCTTTGCAAACAGCGTTTCTTTTTCCCAGATTCATACAAATGGTTTTTCTAATTTATTCACTGCCTCCTCTACGTCACAGCTGCTTCGGCTCTGTGTGATTCGGCTCATGTTCGGCTCCTGTTCGGCTCCTCTTCGAAGGTTAATCCAGATGTTTTTGCTTGTTTTCAGCGTGCATTCGGTTAGTTTTCGTCAGGTTTTCGGCAGCTTTTCCCTGCAATTCGGGGACCCTGTGGTGCTTGCTGAATACACCGCAGGGTCACCGAAATGCAATCGGCAAAAGGAACCGAATTGAAGAGAACGAAAAGTCACCGAACGTGCGGTGACTTTTCGAATCTCTTTGGATAACCCTGTTAGTTTCACTTTCTTCTTGTGCAGATCTATTCCACTCCAAACAATCAGAAAAATATTGTTTCTATTCTATTCACTGAACTTCTTGAAACTTAGCACTGAAGGAGTTGATTCTGTATTCATAGGTTTGTAGAAGTTAGGATTAGGTGTTTTTCTCAACTTTGTTCAGGTTATCACATTTTTGCTGTGAAGAAGAGGCATGTGATCTCTGCGGAGTCAAATTCAGTTTTGAGAACTGCAAAAGTAAACCAAGCATCTGTGATAATATCTTGTAGGCAGAGAAACTGCCCAATACTCTTACAAAAACCTCTGGAAGAGCATGACATTGTGAATGGATTAATGGAATTTATTTACCAAAAAAATTAAACATACAGCCTTATTCTACATAATTAAAAAACGAATCTTTATTTCATGATGGAATAACCTTTGGATGGTAATATATTTTCCTCAAAAAGCATTTATTTAAAAAAAAAATCTGATTTAAATCAAAAAAATCCGATTTAAATCAAAAAAATCCGATTTAAAAAAAAAAAAAAAAAAATCAGATTTTTTTGATTTTTTTTAAAAAATCATTGATTTTTATCCACCCTGATTATGTGTATTGGGGCACTTTGCACTGAGGAAAGGGTTGTATCCCTGAAATGTCTGTACGTGTGGTCTCTTTCACAATAAATGAGGTGGCACTAGTGCACCTTTGCCAAGCAGCGCTGGTTGATTTTCTTCTTTGCTCCTTTGGATGTTTGCCTCCCTGTGGATTGGAATGAACATATGGGATTATATCACTCTAGCAGCAGCTGATAAGTATAACTCTACTGATCTTTTTTTGGGTGCCATAGACGCCTGACCCCGTTTTTTTTTTTTTTACTTTTTGTAGTAAACCCAAAATCCCAACGATCCATTCCCAATCAAGCCAAAACCCCAACGATCCATTCCCAATCAAGCCAAAACCCCAACGATCCATTCCCAATCAAGCCAAAACCCCAACGATCCATTCCCAATCAAGCCAAAACCCCAACGATCCATTCCCAATCAAGCCAAAACCCCAACGATCCATTCCCAATCAAGCCAAAACCCCAACGATCCATTCCCAATCAAGCCAAAACCCCAACGATCCATTCCCAATCAAGCCAAAACCCCAACGATCCATTCCCAATCAAGCCAAAACCCCAACGATCCATTCCCAATCAAGCCAAAACCCCAACGATCCATTCCCAATCAAGCCAAAACCCCAACGATCCATTCCCAATCAAGCCAAAACCCCAACGATCCATTCCCAATCAAGCCAAAATCCCACAGCAAACCACTCCAAGTCACAACAATCAGCTGTAAAACAATCCAAAAACTGAAATCCATTCCTATCATCCCAAAACACCAGCACTCGTTCCAATCATCCCAAAACCTCAATCTGCTCCAAATCAACCCAAACTGCCAACAATCCTGGTGACATTTAATCACCTGCTCCCGGGTTTCTTCCAGTGACATCCTCTCTTCCATCTCTTTCTTTCGCCTCCTCTCCTGCTCGTCCCGAAGCTTCTGCTCCATCATTTTATCAACCTCTTCCTCCTCTGCGGAGACACGAATCAGGGGTTACACCAAGGTACCGGATCACCGCGACTTTTTGGATAAATTTTGTAGAATTAGTAAGAATGTTCAGAAGAGTAAGGATGGTGTGAACAGACTCCAGCACGATTGACGTTTCCACCAACAGACTTACAACCAACGTGACACCAGCTTGAAACGGGAAAAAACCGGAGAATCTAGAACTGCTATGGACACGGGGGGGGGGGCATCGCTGAATTAGGAAAGTGGGCCAATAAAATTAAAGCAAAGGAAAATACTGGATGGAAAAGAATAAAATGGACTGAGAACAACCATTGGACATGTAGAGGGGTCTCTGTCTTCTTGTCCTGGGCACTCTCCCAACAGTCACTCCTCTCTCATTAGTTGTGACACACCAGCTCGCCCCACCACGTCTTTATTAGGGTCTGACGATTTAAATGAGAAATGCAAAGCTCAGGGTTTACAGGAGACATGAAGCCATAGAAGGTTTGACCGCTCTCTGTGGTACTCTGGCCAAGTAGTCCATCCAATCAGATAAGGTAGGGATAGACCGATTAAAGGTGGCAGGTATTCAGCAAATTGTCGATAATCGGTATTGGCCTTTTATTTGCAGATATTGCCGATAATTGGCAAAGGCAGCTCACTGCAGCCGTGACACGAGAAGTCCTGTAGCTCTGCGCTGATCCAGGGCTTCTCCTACAGCAGGCTGACACATTGGATGTAGGACTTCCCCTGCCCACTGACGGTATTGGTAGGAGCGTGACGACAAGGGAAATGGGGCTTCACTCCCACCTGGCCGGGAATTCCCTATACAGGAGATGCAGGGGACTTTTGTCCTAACACCGTGGGCCTCCAGATCAGGGATGGGCAAATCCTATTGCCCGACTCCCGGGACTGGCAGTTTTGGGGGCTGGGCAGGAGGTTTCTTCCCTCATTTAACCCTGCTTCCGGCAAGCAGAGCAGGGTCCGTGTGCATACCGGAGTTTTGGCAGCTCAGCACGCATGTGCGCTGAGCACCAAGTGCTTGAGATATTCTGTAGTGCCCTGCACTGTGTGGACGTGCGTGGAGCGTCCTGGGGATTCCCTCCCCACCGCAGAGGACGCTCCACACCTGTCCTGCTGTGTCCCTGCTCGGTGCATAACTGGCTCCGAGCAGTGATGTCAGCCCAGCCCACTCTGTAGGGCTGCCCCCCGGCTGCGGGCGTCATCGCGCATGTGCGCGATGACGTCACAAATGGGGATTCCCCTCCTGACTGGCAGAGGAATCTCACAGGAGATGCTGGGGACCTTTATCTCTGGTTCTGTATGACATACAAGGGCAGTTGAGATATCGTTGGAAAGGCCAGAGTCTGACCTTTACAGTGATATACAACTTGACCAGATTGTTTGGAAATAAAAAAATTAAATTATATATTCATTTTTTGTTCTAAATGCAGCACCCCCCTTTAACAATGCCGCTGCATTAATGGATATTTAAAATATATATAATAAAAGATTTTAAATGTTATTTATATTAGAATTCAATTTGAATAATGCACTGCATTTAATAGAACTCAAACGGCATAATTGTTTTTGAGTTTTATTGTCATGGAGCTGTGTGAAATGCTCATACACAGCACACATTACTGTGTGTTTTATTGCATTGGAGCTCTGTAATACAGGAATGTCCGGTGTGTATGAATGTATCACAGGGTTCCTCAGCAGTAAAACGCACAGTAATATGCGCTGTGTATGAGCATGAGTTTTATTGTGGAGCTGTGTGATACGCTCATACACATTGCTGAGAGATTTATTGCTGTGTGATACGCTCATACACACCGCACATTGCTGAGAGATGTATTGCTGTGTGATACGCTCATACACACCGCACATTGCTTAGAGATGTATTGCTGTGTGATACGCTCATACACACCGCACATTGCTGAGAGATTTATTGCTGTGTGATACGCTCATACACACCGCACATTGCTGAGAGATTTATTGCTGTGTGATACGCTCATACACACCGCACATTGCTGAGAGATTTATTGCTGTGTGATACGCTCATACACACCGCACATTGCTTAGAGATGTATTGCTGTGTGATACGCTCATACACACCGCACATTGCTGAGAGATTTATTGCTGTGTGCTACGCTCATACACACCGCACATTGCTGAGAGATTTATTGCTGTGTGATACGCTCATACACACCGCACATTGCTTAGAGATGTATTGCTGTGTGATACGCTCATACACACCGCACATTGCTGAGAGATTTATTGCTGTGTGCTACGCTCATACACACCGCACATTGCTGAGAGATTTATTGCTGTGTGATACGCTCATACACACCGCACATTGCTTAGAGATGTATTGCTGTGTGATACGCTCATACACACCGCACATTGCTGAGAGATTTATTGCTGTGTGCTACGCTCATACACACCGCACATTGCTGAGAGATTTATTGCTGTGTGATACGCTCATACACACCGCACATTGCTTAGAGATGTATTGCTGTGTGATACGCTCATACACACCGCACATTGCTGAGAGATTTATTGCTGTGTGATACGCTCATACACACCGCACATTGCTGAGAGATTTATTGCTGTGTGATACGCTCATACACACCGCACATTGCTTAGAGATGTATTGCTGTGTGATACGCTCATACACACCGCACATTGCTGAGAGATTTATTGCTGTGTGATACGCGCATACACACCGCACATTGCTGAGAGATGTATTGCTGTGTGATACGCTCATACACACCGCACATTGCTTAGAGATGTATTGCTGTGTGATACGCTCATACACACCGCACATTGCTGAGAGATGTATTGCTGTGTGATACGCTCATACACACCGCACATTGCTTAGAGATGTATTGCTGTGTGATACGCTCATACACACCGCACATTGCTTAGAGATGTATTGCTGTGTGATACGCTCATACACACCGCACATTGCTGAGAGATGTATTGCTGTGTGATACGCTCATACACACCGCACATTGCTTAGAGATGTATTGCTGTGTGATACGCTCATACACACCGCACATTGCTGTGATCTGTAATGTGTGGGTTGTAGGAGTGTGAGAAAACTGCAATGCAATAAGTGTTGTACTTAATCTAAATCCCTGTGTTTGTTGATCGCATTAATGTGTTTGTTAAAAATAAAGACCTAATGCTATTTTGTTGAAATTATATTTGTTATCCGGACATGTAGAATGTCATGAGGGACAAGTAGATCAGGCTACCACTTTAGTCCATTGGACAAGTAGATATTGTAAAATTTCCACACCCCTGCAGATGGTTAGGAACTACGTTTCCTATGAGGCTCTACCAAGCTAATGAGAAGCTGAGCATTAAGGGAGATGTAGTTAGAAAACATCTGGAGGGCAAATGTTACGCTATGGAAAAGGCTGAGGGAACCAGCATCAGCTCCGAATGAACGCTATCAGGGCTATTCAAAAAGAGGTGAAAACTTTGAGAATTGCCAGGAGAATGAACAATCTAAACCAAATAGCCAATTTGGAAAGGGAGATAAATGGGCGAATTTTTCTGGTTTGGCTATTTTGACCTAGAGTTTTCCATTCTCCAGTCATTCTCAAAGTTTTAACCACTTTCTGAATAGCCCTGTATAAGAAAGGCAGGGGGAATCAGCATCAGCTCCGAATAAATGTTATGGGAAAGGCCGAGGGAATCAGCATCAGCTCTGAATAAACGCTATTGGAAAGGCCGAGGGAATCAGCTCCGAATAAACGCTATGGGAAAGGCCGAGGGAATCAGCATCAGCTCCAAATAAATGTTATGGGAAAGGCCGAGGGAATCAGCATCTGCTCCGAATAAATGTTATGGGAAAGGCCGAGGGAATCAGCTCCGAATAAACGCAATGGGAAAGGCCGGGGGAATCAGCATCTGCTCCGAATAAATGTTATGGGAAAGGCCGAGGAAATCAGCTCCGAATAAACGCAATGGGAAAGGCCGGGGGAATCAGCATCAGCTCCGAATAAATGTTATGGGAAAGGCCGAGGGAATCAGCATCTGCTCCGAATAAATGTTATGGGAAAGGCCAAGGGAATCAGCATCTGCTCCGAATAAATGTTATGGGAAAGGCCAAGGGAATCAGCATCTGCTCCGAATAAATGTTATGGGAAAGGCCAAGGGAATCAGCATCTGCTCCGAATAAATGTTATGGGAAAGGCCGAGGGAATCAGCATCTGCTCCGAATAAATGTTATGGGAAAGGCCGAGGGAATCAGCATCTGCTCCGAATAAATGTTATGGGAAAGGCCGAGGGAATCAGCATCTGCTCCGAATAAATGTTATGGGAAAGGCCGAGGGAATCAGCTCCGAATAAACGCAATGGGAAAGGCCGGGGGAATCAGCATCAGCTCCGAATAAATGTTATGGGAAAGGCCGAGGGAATCAGCATCAGCTCCGAATAAATGTTATGGGAAAGGCCGGGGGAATCAGCATCAGCTCGCACATTATTATTATTATTATTGTGTCGCGTGAACTCGCACATTATTATCATTGTGTCGCATGTACTCGCACATTATTATTATCATTATTATTGTGTAATGTGTACTCGCACATTATTATTATTATTGTGTCGTGTGTACTCGCACATTATTATGGTGTCGTGTACTCGCACATTATTATGGTGTCGTGTACTCGCACATTATTATTATTATTGTGTCGCGTGTACTCGCACATTATTATCATTGTGTCGCATGTACTCGCACATTATTATTATTGTGTACTCGCACATTATTATTATTATTGTGTAATGTGTACTCGCACATTATTATTATTATTGTGTCGTGTGCACTCGCACATTATTATGGTGTCGTGTGCACTCGCACATTATTATTTGTGTTGTGTGCACTCGCACATTATTATTTGTGTTGTGTGCACTCGCACATTATTATTTGTGTCGTGTGCACTCGCACATTATTATTTGTGTCGTGTGCACTCGCACATTATTATTTGTGTCGTGTGCACTCGCACATTATTATTTGTGTCGTGTGCACTCGCACATTATTATTTGTGTCGTGTGCACTCGCACATTATTATTATTGTGTCGTGTGCACACGCACATTATTATTATTATTATTATTATTATTGTGTTGTGTGTACGCGCACATTATTATTATTATTGTGTCGTGTGTACTCGCACATTATTATTATTATTATTGTGTCGTGTGTACTCGCACATTATTATTATTATTATTATTGTGTCGTGTGTACTCGCACATTATTATTATTGTGATTGTGTCGTGTGTACTCGCACATTATTATTATTGTGTAGTGTGTACTCGCACATTAATATTATTGTGTCGTGTGTACTCACACATTATTATTATTGTGTCGCGTGTACTCACACATTATTATTATTGTGTCGCGTGTACTCGCACATTATTATTATTATTATTATTATTGCGTCGCGTGTACTCACACATTATTATTATTATTGAGTCGTGTGTACTCACACATTATTATTATTGTGTCGCGTGTACTCGCACATTATTATTATTGCGTCGGGTGTACTCGCACATTATTATTATTATTATTATTGAGTCGTGTGTACTCGCACATTATTATTATTATTATTATTATTATTGAGTCGTGTGTACTCGCACATTATTATTATTATTATTGAGTCGTGTGTACTCGCACATTATTATTGCGTCGTGTGTACTCGCACATTATTATTATTATTATTGTGTAATGTGTACTCGCACATTATTATGGTGTCGTGTACTCGCACATTATTATGGTGTCGTGTACTCGCACATTATTATGGTGTCGTGTACTCGCACATTATTATGGTGTCGTGTACTCGCACATTATTATGGTGTCGTGTACTCGCACATTATTATGGTGTCGTGTACTCGCACATTATTATGGTGTCGTGTACGCGCACATTATTATGGTGTCGTGTACTCGCACATTATTATGGTGTCGTGTGTACTCGCACATTATTATGGTGTCGTGTGTACTCGCACATTATTATGGTGTCGTGTGTACTCGCACATTATTATGGTGTCGTGTGTACTCGCACATTATTATGGTGTCGTGTGTACTCGCACATTATTATGGTGTCGTGTGTACTCGCACATTATTATGGTGTCGTGTGTACTCGCACATTATTATGGTGTCGTGTGTACTCGCACATTATTATGGTGTCGTGTACTCGCACATTATTATGGTGTCGTGTGTACTCGCACATTATTATGGTGTCGTGTGTACTCGCACATTATTATGGTGTCGTGTGTACTCGCACATTATTATGGTGTCGTGTGTACTCGCACATTATTATGGTGTCGTGTGTACTCGCACATTATTATTATTATTGTGTCGTGTGTACGCGCACATTATTTTTACTGTGTCGTGTGCACGCGCACATTATTATTATTGTGTCGTGTGCACTCGCACATTATTATTATTGTGTCGTGTGCACTCGCACATTATTATTATTGTGTCGTGTGCACTCGCACATTATTATTATTGTGTCGTGTGCACTCGCACATTATTATTATTGTGTCGTGTGCACTCGCACATTATTATTATTGTGTCGTGTGCACTCGCACATTATTATTATTGTGTCGTGTGCACTCGCACATTATTATTATTGTGTCGTGTGCACTCGCACATTATTATTATTGTGTCGTGTGCACTCGCACATTATTATTATTGTGTCGTGTGCACTCGCACATTATTATTATTGTGTCGTGTGCACTCGCACATTATTATTATTGTGTCGTGTGCACTCGCACATTATTATTATTGTGTCGTGTGCACTCGCACATTATTATTATTGTGTCGTGTGCACTCGCACATTATTATTATTGTGTCGTGTGCACTCGCACATTATTATTATTGTGTCGTGTGCACTCGCACATTATTATTATTGTGTCGTGTGCACTCGCACATTATTATTATTGTGTCGTGTGCACTCGCACATTATTATTATTGTGTCGTGTGCACTCGCACATTATTATTATTGTGTCGTGTGCACTCGCACATTATTATTATTGTGTCGTGTGCACTCGCACATTATTATTATTGTGTCGTGTGCACTCGCACATTATTATTATTGTGTCGTGTGCACTCGCACATTATTATTATTGTGTCGTGTGCACTCGCACATTATTATTATTGTGTCGTGTGCACTCGCACATTATTATTATTGTGTCGTGTGCACTCGCACATTATTATTATTGTTTCGTGTGCACTCGCACATTATTATTATTGTGTCGTGTGCACTCGCACATTATTATCATTGTGTCGTGTGCACTCGCACATTATTATTATTGTGTCGTGTGCACTCGCACATTATTATTATTGTGTCGTGTGCACTCGCACATTATTATTATTGTTAGTGTCGTGTGCACTCGCACATTATTATTATTGTTATTGTGTCGTGTGCACTCGCACATTATTATTATTATTATTATTATTGTGTCGTGTGTACTCGCACATTATTATTATTATTATTGTGTCGTGTGCACTCGCACATTATTATTATTGTTATTGTGTCGTGTGCACTCGCACATTATTATTATTATTGTGTCGTGTGCACTCGCACATTATTATTATTGTGTCGTGTGTACTCGCACATTATTATATTGTGTCGTGTGTACTCGCACATTATTATTATTGTGTCGTGTGTACTCGCACATTATTATTATTGTGTCGTGTGTACTCGCACATTATTATTATTGTGTCGTGTGCACTCGCACATTATATTATTGTGTCGTGTGTACTCGCACATTATTATTATTGTGTCGTGTGCACTCGCACATTATTATTATTGTGTCGTGTGCACTCGCACATTATTATTATTGTGTCGTGTGCACTCGCACATTATTATTATTGTGTCGTGTGCACTCGCACATTATTATTATTGTGTCGTGTGCACTCGCACATTATTATTATTGTGTCGTGTGCACTCGCACATTATTATTATTGTGTCGTGTGCACTCGCACATTATTATTATTGTGTCGTGTGCACTCGCACATTATTATTATTGTTTCGTGTGCACTCGCACATTATTATTATTGTGTCGTGTGCACTCGCACATTATTATTATTATTATTGAGTCGTGTGTACTCGCACATTATTATTGCGTCGTGTGTACTCGCACATTATTATTATTATTATTGAGTCGTGTGTACTCGCACATTATTATTGCGTCGTGTGTACTCGCACATTATTATTATTGTGACGTGTGTACTCGCACATTATAATTATTATTATTGTGTAATGTGTACTCGCACATTATTATGGTGTCGTGTACTCGCACATTATTATGGTGTCGTGTACTCGCACATTATTATGGTGTCGTGTACTCGCACATTATTATGGTGTCGTGTACTCGCACATTATTATTATTGTTATTGTGTCGTGTGCACTCGCACATTATTATTATTGTTATTGTGTCGTGTGTACTCGCACATTATTATTATTATTATTGTGTCGTGTGCACTCGCACATTATTATTATTATTATTGTGTCGTGTGCACTCGCACATTATTATTATTATTATTGTGTCGTGTGCACTCGCACATTATTATTATTGTTATTGTGTCGTGTGCACTCGCACATTATTATTATTGTGTCGTGTGCACTCGCACATTATTATTATTGTGTGTGTGCACGCACATTATTATTATTGTTTCGTGTGCACTCGCACATTATTATTATTGTGTCGTGTGCACTCGCACATTATTATTATTATTATTGAGTCGTGTGTACTCGCACATTATTATTGCGTCGTGTGTACTCGCACATTATTATTATTATTATTGAGTCGTGTGTACTCGCACATTATTATTGCGTCGTGTGTACTCGCACATTATTATTATTGTGACGTGTGTACTCGCACATTAATAATATTATTATTGTGTAATGTGTACTCGCACATTATTATGGTGTCGTGTACTCGCACATTATTATGGTGTCGTGTACTCGCACATTATTATGGTGTCGTGTACTCGCACATTATTATGGTGTCGTGTACTCGCACATTATTATGGTGTCGTGTACTCGCACATTATTATGGTGTCGTGTACTCGCACATTATTATTATTGTTATTGTGTCGTGTGCACTCGCACATTATTATTATTGTGTCGTGTGCACTCGCACATTATTATTATTGTGTCGTGTGCACTCGCACATTATTATTATTGTGTCGTGTGCACTCGCACATTATTATTATTGTGTCGTGTGCACTCGCACATTATTATTATTATTGTGTCGTGTGCACTCGCACATTATTATTATTGTGTCGTGTGCACTCGCACATTATTATTATTGTGTCGTGTGCACTCGCACATTATTATTATTGTGTCGTGTGCACTCGCACATTATTATTATTGTGTCGTGTGCACTCGCACATTATTATTATTGTGTCGTGTGCACTCGCACATTATTATTATTGTGTCGTGTGCACTCGCACATTATTATTATTGTGTCGTGTGCACTCGCACATTATTATTATTGTGTCGTGTGCACTCGCACATTATTATTATTGTGTCGTGTGCACTCGCACATTATTATTGTTGTGTTGTGTGTACGCGCACATTATTATTATATGTGTCGTGTGTACTCGCACATTATTATTATTCGTGTGTCGTGTGCACTCGCACATTATTATTATTGTGTCGTGTGCACTCGCACATTATTATTGTTGTGTTGTGTGTACGCGCACATTATTATTATTGTGTCGTGTGTACTCGCACATTATTATTATTATTGTGACGTGTGTACTCACACATTATTATTATTATTGTGTCGTGTGTACTCGCACATTATTATTATTATTGTGTCGTGTGTACTCGCACATTATTATGCCTCCTCCATTACACACACGCAGCTCGCCGGACACACATGGGGCAGGATGCCGCCTCCTCCTTACCCTGTCTCTTCCGCTCCCGCTCCATCATCACGTGTCTGTGAAGAGCTCGCGCCATCGTGTTGGACAGTTTGGGTCTCTCCAAGAGCGCCGGCATGATGACAGCAACGCCGAGACTGCGGGGAGACACACATCACTGACAGGATGGGGCACAGTGCAGGGCCCCAGTGTTAGCGGGAGGGGGGGTTGCAGGCCCCTGTTGTTAGCGGGAGGGTGGGTTGCAGGGCGCCTGTGTTGGCGGGAGTTGCAGGGCCCCCGTTGTTAGCGGGAGGGGGGGGGTTGCAGGGCCCCCGTTGTAGCGGGAGGGGGGTTGCAGGGCCCCCGTTGTTGCGGGAGGGGGGGTTGCAGGGCCCCGTTGTTGGCGGGAGGAGGGGGGGGTTGCAGGGCCCCGTTGTTGGCGGGAGGGGGGGGTTGCAGGGCACCGTTGTTGGCGGGAGGGGGGGGGTTGCAGGGCACCGTTGTTGGCGGAGAGGGGGGGTTGCAGGGCCCCCGTTGTTGGCGGGAGGGGGGGTTGCAGGGCCCCCGTTGGGGGGAGGGGTTGCAGGGCCCCGTGTTGGGGGGAGGGGGTTGCAGGCCCCTTGTTGGGGGGAGAGGGGGGTTGCAGGGCCCCATGTTGGGGGGGGGTTGCAGGGTCCCCGTGTTGGGGGGCGTTGCAGGGCCCCTTGTTGGGGGGGGTTGCAGGGTCCCCGTGTTGGGGGGCGTTGCAGGGCCCCCTTGTTGGGGGGGTTGCAGGGTCCCCGTGTTGGGGGGGGGGTTGCAGGGCCACCGTGTTGGGGGGGGGGTTGCAGGGCCACCGTGTTGGGGGGGGGTTGCAGGGCCACCGTGTTGGGGGGGGGGTTGCAGGGCCCCCTTGTTGGGGGGGTTGCAGGGCCCCCTTGTTGGGGGGGGTTGCAGGGCCCCCTTGTTGGGGGGGGGTTGCAGGGCCCCCGTGTTGGGGGGAGAGGGGGGTTGCAGGGCCCCCGTGTTGGGGGGAGAGGGGGGGTTGCAGGGCCCCCGTGTTGGGGGGAGAGGGGGGGTTGCAGGGTCCCCGTGTTGGGGGGGGTTGCAGGGCCCCCTTGTTGGGGGGGGTTGCAGGGTCCCCGTGTTGGGGGGGGGGTTGCAGGGCCCCCGTGTTTGGGAGGGGGGGGGTTGCAGGGCCCCGTTGTTGGCTGGAGGGGGGGTTGCAGGGTCCCCGTATTGGGGGGGGGGGTTGCAGGGCCCCCGTGTTGGGGGGGTTGCAGGGTCCCCGTGTTGGGGGGGGTTGCAGGGTCCCCGTGTTGGGGGGGGTTGCTGGTCCCCGTGTTGGGGGGGGTTGCAGGGCCCCCGTGTTGGGGGGTTGCAGGGCCCCCGTGTTGGGGAGTTGCAGGGTCCCCGTGTTGGGGGGGGGGTTGCAGGGCCCCCTTGTTGGGGGGGGTTGCAGGGTCCCCGTGTTGGGGGGGGTTGCAGGGCCCCCGTGTTGGGGGGGGTTGCAGGGCCCCCGTTGTTGGGGGGGGGTTGCAGGGCCTCCGTGTTGGGGGGGTTGCAGGGCCCCGTTGTTGGCTGGAGGGGGGTTGCATTGTCCCCGTATTGGGGGGGGGGGTTGCAGGGCCCCCGTTGGGGGGGGGTTGCAGGGCCACCGTGTTGGGGGGAGGGGGTTGCAGGGTCCCCGTGTTGGGGGGGGGGGTTGCAGGCCCCCGTGTTGGGGAGTTGCAGGGTCCCGTGTTGGGGGGGGGGGTTGCAGGCCCCTTGTTGGGGGGGGTTGCAGGGTCCCCGTGTTGGGGGGGGTTGCAGGGCCCCCGTGTTGGGGGGGTTGCAGGGCCCCCGTGTTGGGGGGGTTGCAGGGCCCCCGTGTTGGCTGGAGGGGGGTTGCATTGTCCCCGTATTGGGGGGGGGGTTGCAGGGCCCCCGTGTTGGGGGGGGGTTGCAGGGCCACCATGTTGGGGGAGGGGGTTGCAGGGTCCCCGTGTTGGGGGGGGGGGTTGCAGGGCCACCGTGTTGGGGGGGGTTGCAGGGCCACCGTGTTGGGGGGGGGGGTTGCAGGGCCACCGTGTTGGGGGGGTTGCAGGCCACCGTGTTGGGGGGGGGTTGCAGGGCCACCGTGTTGGGGGGTTGCAGGTCCCCGTGTTGGGGGGAGGGGGTTGCAGGGCCCCCGTGTTGGGGGGAGGGGGGGGTTGCAGGGTGTCCTGACCTGGGTTTCCCGCTCCTGATTCCCCGGTTGCAGTAGTCGGTGTCGGGGTTCGCGGCCTTTTCCGGTCTGTCAGGAATCTTCCATGACACTTCCTAGAGCTAAACAGTACGTCACTTCCGGTTGGTGGCGCTCAGCTAATGACATCATGCTATACTTCAGCCCTGCGCTTCCGCCAGCCGGCTCCTGCGTCACTTCCGGCCGGGCCGCCAGCCGCTGCCGCTGTGTGTGTCGGAGTGGGGGGTTGTCATGGCGGAGCTGCACCCCCGCACCGGGAAGCTGGTCACCCTGAGCAACGGCAACCGCACCGCCACCCGCAAGCAGCCCGCCCAGGAGTTCAACCAGGGCCTGGTGCTCAGTGCGAGACCGCTGGGCCCGGGGGAGCTCTTCACTGTCAGGCTGGACCGCAAGGTGAGAGAACCGGGAAGGGGGGACACTGAGAGACCCCCACACTGACACCCCCCCCCACACCCTGACACCCCCCCCCCACAACACACTGACACCCCCCCCACACACTGACACCCCCCCACACCATGACACCGAGACCCCCCCCCACACTGGAGAGACCCCCCCCCACACTGAGACCCCCCCACACTGAGAGACCCCCCACACTGAGACCCCCCCCACACTGAAGACCCCCACACACTCGAGACCCCCACACTGAGAGACCCCCCCCCACACTGAGAGACCCCCCCCCACACTGAGAGACCCCCCCACACTGAGAGACCCCCCCCCACACTGAGACCCCCCCACACTGAGACCCCCCCCACACTGAGACCCCCCCCACACTGAGACCCCCACACTGAGACTCCCCCCCCCCACACTGAGACCCCCCCCCACACTGAGACCCCCCCCACACTGAGACCCCCCCCACACTGAGACCCCCCCCCACTGAGACCCCCACACTGAGACCCCCCCCACACTGAGGACCCCCCCCACTGAGACCCCCCCACACCGTAAACCCCCCCTACACGTAACCCCCTCCGACGCGTAACCCCCCACACGTAACTACAACCCCTTCACACCATAACCCCCCCCGCTTCTGCGCGTGTGTGTAGTGGGAGCTCCCCGCTTCTGTGTGTGTGTAGTGGGAGCTCCCCGCTTCTGTGTGTGTGTGTGTAGTGGGAGCTCCCCGCTTCTGTGCGTGTGTGTAGTGGGAGCTCCCCCGCTTTCTGTGTGTGTATGGGAGCTCCCCGCTTCTGTGTGTGTGTGTAGTGGGAGCTCCCGCTTCTGTGCGTGTGTGTTAGTGGAGCTCTCCCGCTTCTGTGCGTGGAGTGGGAGCTCCCCCGCTTCTGTTCGTGTGTGTAGTGGGAGCTCCCCGCTTCTGTGCGTGTGTGTAGTGGGAGCTCCCCGCTTCTGTGCGTGTGTGTAGTGGGAGCTCCCCGCTTCTGTGCGTGTGTGGTAGTGGGAGCTCCCCGCTTCTGTGCGTGTGTGTAGGGGAGCTCCCCGCTTCTGTGGTGGGTAGTGGATCCCGCTTCTGTGTGTGTGTGTAGTGGGAGCTCCCGCTTCTGCGCGTGTGTGTAGTGGAGCTCCCCGCTTCTGTGTGTGTGTAGGGAGCTCCCCGCTTCTGTGTGTGTGTGTGTAGGGAGCCCGTCTGTGCGTGTTGTGTTAGTGGAGCTCCCCGCTTCTGTGTGTGTAGTGGGAGCTCCCCGCTTCTGTGTGTGTGTGTAGTGGGAGCTCCCGCTTCTGTGCGTGTGTGTAGTGGGAGCTCCCCGCTTCTGTGCGTGTGTGTGTAGTGGAGCTCCGCTTCGTTCGTGTGTCGTGTGTGTAGTGGGAGCTCCCCGCTTCTGTCGTGTGTGTAGTGGGAGCTCCCCGCTTCTGTGCGTGTGTGTAGTTGGGAGCTCCCGCTTCTGTGCGTGTGTGTAGTGGAAGCTCCCCGCTTCTGTGCGTGTGTGTGTAGTGGAGCTCCCCGCTTCTGTGTGGTGTGTG